>QEWY01001260.1:0-147295 GCA_006503575.1 Baylisascaris schroederi
TATATATATATATATATATATATTGATATAGACAGTTAAGCGGACAAATTCGTTGTAGTGCATATTTTCTGCTTTTTTGTAATATAAAAAAGCGGAAAAATGCATACTGCGGTGATTAGAGGAATTTGCAGTCTTTTTTCTATATATGCGTTATCGAATGTGAAATATTTCTTGGCGGAAATCAATTTTGCATGGATAAATGTATAAATTGCGAAAATTTTTTCTGCAGTGTACATTCTATAAATATCTCTATGGCATTGCATTTTTTATGCATTTTGATGCATTTTTATGGCTATACATTTTTAAATAAGTAATCATTTCTTCAAACAATGACGTTTTGTTCGTTTCATGGAAGATTATTGCAAATATGTTCGCCACGAAACAATCTGGAGAGAAATGAGAGCGACGAAAGAAAAGGCAGATTCAAATGTAATTGAATGAATGAGATGAGTGCTTTTTAAAGAACTTCGAATTGCGACGTTATGAATGAGGATTGAGACGAAATTTTTGAAGGAAAAAAAATTCGAAATGGAAAGTTCGCAATGAAATTAATATAAAAATATTTTAGTTGAAGTTTTTTATTTACAAAATTTCCTCAAATTCATTAATCTGAACGGTGAAATGATAAAATGGATTTTTCATGAAAACATCATTGGCATTCTTCTTGATTTATCAATTTTCTATCTGTTAAGCCAAGATGCTCTTGAGTAAAAGTCTTGTCGACCGCTCAGATATTATCTGCATCACAAATCTAGGACAGGTAGAATGGAGCAGACAGAGAGATGATTGAGAGAGGAATTAGAAAGAGGTTGTAGAATATAGAAGAGGAGGGATTGTAGAGATAGAGGAAGCATGCTTCACGTCCGAAATATTTCAATATAGGTCATCGGGGAGTAAGCAATAGCCCCGCCCCATAGAAGAGTGGTCCCGCCCACAAGCGGGTGAAAAGGGTTCGTTAGTCCGCATATGAACCATCCACCTCATCTCTGCTCAGTTTAGCTTTAAATTCATCACGGACTATGTCGACAAGCGAAAATGGCACGACACCTAATGCTTCGCCTGCTGTAAGTTATTGAAGTTTAAAATTTCATCGAAATTAGCTAATAAATTTTTTTTAGGTGATGAAAATCATAGAATTTTCTAAGGCTTTTCAATTATTTCTTTTAAATTTTGCACATATCTTGCTTAGAGTATCATATTGGCAAATCAAATGGGATATTGGGAAAGTTCCCATGAATGAGAGATCCATCTATCAAGCATTGCTTCGCGGAACATTTGCCATATTCGATTGCTTGATTTGCTTTTTAATTTCAATACAAAACTTTAGCTTGCATCTCCTTTCGTTCTAAATATTCCCTAAGATTACATGTTGAATCACAGCTATTTGACTTTATATATGCAAATTTTTTTACCACATATTTCGCATTCAGATGATAAGCAATTTTTAAGCAATATGATCGTAAAGTAAAGTAAATTTTAATGAAACGATAGAGGATACCATTATAATAGCTGAAGTTTCACATGTGGGCTTTCACAGATGCATAGCGAAAGGATTGTAGAGATGAAATCGACTTTAAAACAACGCAAAACTATAAAACTGTTCAATAATTGCATCATTTCTTTGAAGAAAAATCTCTGCTACTATATTGCTTAATGGCATCTGCGATTCATACGGTTGATGATGAACAAAATGAGCGCTTTTTTGTTTTTTTTTTTGTTTTTTTTTTTGTTTTTTCTCTCTGTTAGCACAATATTTCCGCTTCAATCGACGCGATTTACATCGATTTGTCAACATACATATAACATTTTTATTCAATGAATAACTAATACAATGACAAATAAATTTTTTTCCTCAGTAATTCCTACAAGATTTTTTACCGGATTTAAATGCATAACATTGGAATTTTCTTTGTAATTTCTTGACAAATAATTGATAGAGTTTGCGTCATTATTATTTCGCTTTCTTTTGTGGGTGATTTTTTACTTCAGAGGAGTGAAATTTTTCTCAAAAATATGACGCCTGAAAAGTTTCAATTTGCTACCATATAAACTTATTCAGTAATAGGTAAAAATAGTGCATAAAAATGAATGCACATTGAGTCATCGAATTATTATTGCTTTTAAAAATAGATAAATAGATCTACAAAACATTGATTTCTTTATCATTCATAAAGGTCGATAATTGTTGATTGAAATTGCATAATCTATGAGTGGGAAAACAATCGGAATGTGTGGAATTGCAAATTCACCCAACGTATATGACTCAAAATGCATCGATGAGAGAAATATTTGCTTGCAATGCGTTGTTTAGTATGTCGAAACTCATAAACTGAGCACCAACTATCTCAATGCATCGAAAAAAAAATTTCATTCGTCAGCGGGAGTGGCTCATATCGATGAATCTCCTCTTATTCATACAACAACATCACAAACTTCAAAACTGATGGTGGAAATGAATACGTGGCAAGTAACTCATGAAGTTTAAAAAAATAATAATTTTTTAATAAAGTGGATTTTCCGTTTTCAAAAATAAGTTCTTTTTTAAAGTGCGCATGAAAATGGCCTGATTGCTATGTTCATCGTCTGGAATCATCAACTAATTTTTAATTGTTTGTTGAAAATCAATAGTTTTTTCCTTTTTTTAAAAATATTATTCCTTATTTTGCTAATTCAAAGAATATCATGAATAATAAAATGCATTTCCCTCACATTTATTAAATAACACCTCTGTACTGCTTGTGTTTGGAAAGCGAATATTTCTATCTATTGTTTGAGTTTCTTCTATGAAGTTTTCTTCTTTTTTTCTTTTTTTGAAAAACCAAAATATCCGCTTGAGAATTTCCTTTCGTATCAGTGAATGCACGAAGTGAGCAACAACTAATGTGTGTTGACATTGTCGAAGTGGTAGTTGCATACTTGAAACCCAGTAACTTGCAACGTAAATCATCTTCAACAAACTCGGCAAACATTCATTTCATCCCTAAATAAATCTCTTATAAATAATAAGGGTTTTTTAATATTTTTAATTTTTCTATAGTTAAAATTCAAATAAATAAGGGTTTTTAAAGAAACGTCTCTATACGATAAGGGTGTCAAAAAGATAATTGCTATCAAATTTTATACTTTTGCGTCTTTTTTTTTGCCCATACGAGAGATTTCCGTATCATGAATATCTTTGAAGCCGAGTGATTTTAGTATTCATTCACTATGAATGTGTGCATTTCGTAAATTAACATAATTGGTTGTGTGCGGCCACGCTAATATCACATTTAGCCGAAATGTTCATTCAGAATTAAAGCAGAATTGAATTTGCTATTTGCTAAAATTAGGCAAACTGCTTTAACAATGAGTATTTATTGGCTCTTGGCCAAGCAATTCGATACGCATTTTGCACTCTAGCCAAATATGCCTTCTTTAAGAAGGTCAATGGCTAAATATGACTTCTAGCCAAATACGAATTATATTCGTTAAAACTTTTAATAAAAAATAAAAAATAGGAAGGAAGATTTTAAATCAATAAATATTCGAATAAATTGTTTCTTGTTTTAGTGGGCTCGGGGAATTTTTTTGATGAAATTTTTCATCGTTGAAATCTTCGACTCCAGATTTACTAAAATTTTCCAGGTTTGAAACATAATTTTTCTTTCTTTTTTTTTCGAACAATCGTATGATTATGTCGATAATATAGAAGGGTATTACTAATTTCATAAACGATAGTGCAAATTTGAAAACTCTATGGATTACGTCGAAAACGATCAGCTTATTCCTTTGTTCATCGACCACCACCTCATTGTTATGAGGTGAATTTTGTGAAGCTATCTAAAAAAGATCTCGTAATACTTGAAGAGCATTAAATCTTAATAGTGAAAATTTCACTGATTCTTTAGTGCTATCGCATCCATCCCACCATTCATTTAGGAAAATAAGCTAGTTCCTCATAAAAACTAAGTAAGTAAAAATTAGAGGCTATTTAAATTCATATGATTCTGACTGAAATATATATAAAGTGAAATTGCCTCAATAATACGATGTCAAGAAATCAGAACGATTCTCATACTGTTGGAAGTGAATAAAATCACCAAAATTCGATTCAGCACTGAATTCGTTATTTAATTCGATTTGATGTTCATTTCCCTGAAAAAAAAAGGATAATAAAGCGAATATTATTAATCTTGGATCGCTGAAAATGAATGAAATCAAAAGGATCGTTTTCATATTTTTCTTGTTTTTCCGGCATATTTCAAAGATGCTGAGTGCAAATACTCGAAAATGCTATAGTGGCTAGCAACCATGAATACATGCATCAATCGTATAAAAACCACTTGATCTTCTTCATAGCCGTCTTATCGCTTCCTAGCCAGTAATATCCTTTGGGAATCGAATCGTTGAGCTTTTGATTGATAGTGGAAAAGCTATTCCACTTCACTAAGAAACTAGAATGGAAGAGCAACTTGTCCTTCATCGAAAAAAAAAAAAAGTTCTACACTGGAAATAAATAATTCATTTTTTTCACGATTTTTATTTTTGGCAGATATTCCAATCAAATTTCCGTCTTTATTCGCATTCGGTGAAGGTTTTCATTTAAATTTAGCTCGTTATCTATGGATTTGTTCATATAACGAATGAATGAATTAGTGACATTAAATGAATTTTTGATGGAAATTGGAACACGTTTCGCAAATTTCCAATAACTTAGATGACCAATATGATTACTGAGAGTAAAATAGTGCAGCACATAGAGTAATATCTCGTGTTTTGAATTTTTTTTTTCAATCCTCAAGCAATCGAATCTCATACTATAGGGCGAGGGATATGAAAGAACAGAGAGTTGAGGAAAAAATTGAAAATACACAAATGAGATCATTAATTTGTCTTTCGATCGTAGAAGAGACAGATGCGCCAAAAATATCGATCGCTAACAAAAACGAACTCTTTAGCTGATTCGTCGAGTTGTTTCTGATGCCGGTTGGTTCGGCACTACCAAATAAACGATGGATAAGCAGTGGTCCAGTTAAATCGTTGAATGAATTTGCCTAAAGGCTCACGTTTATCGATTCGTCTCTATCGACACAGAAAACGCAGTTATTTGATTTAGCCAATCGGACAAGGAAGTTAGATGCGCTTCATTCGATAATTTCTAAACTGACAAATTTGGCTACTAGCCAAATGACCAAGTGAATGACCACTCGGTTGAAACTTGATTAAACGTACAAGCTTGGCCGATTTAGGAAATAGCAACCAATGAGAAACTGGTGAGCTTCATAGTGATCCAATTCAGTAAGTGATAGATTCGCACCCCAAAAAAAACCTCGCACTAGTATTCGCATTGGTTCATATGTTAAATTAAAAATATATTAGTATCAAATCGTCGCTATATATAATTTTTATATAATCCTCTCTTGACGCAAAGAAGTAGAACTGGGCGCGAGTTGTCATATTTCAGCTCACCGCATAGAATCAGCTCTTTTTTTTTAATTGCTGTTGTTTACATGTACATAAATTAAATCACTCCTAATCAACGATTGTAATTCTTAATCATTTTTCTTTGTCGTGGTTAGGATGCTCAATGATCATTCATGGTATAAGCTGAGCAAACACCTTTCATTTATATCTCTTTTTATAGAACTTCAATCTTATTCATATTTGCTTTTTATATGCAAAGCACTTTTTTCTTGTATGGCAGCCTCATGAAATGCAGTCTGAGAAGCAACCGTAAGAAATCACTGAAAAAGAACAAGCTGAAGTTGGGCTTTAACGTCAAGGTAAAATTGTGGAACGAATCTTCTAAGCAAACTGGATCAATTAGGAGCCTTAAATTTCGCCTTGGATAGTTCCACAGGGCGAACCGAGGATTTCTTTGGGATGCCAATCCTGGTTTTCAATTAGGACAGCAAATTGAGGAAAATCACATCTGCATTTAGGGCGTAATCAGTCACAAATTTCATGGGGAATGCAGCAGCTGCTTTTTATATCCTTTTGGAAATTCATTTTGCAAAAGCAGACCATGATGTCTGTCTGCTTGTTTCAATTCGAAAGCCATTGAATCCTAGTGTTGCAAAAGTTGATTATTGTAATTTTTAAAGGATTGATTCCCTATATCTTTCCCCATGTTGATCTGTCGGTTTCGAAAGAAGAATTCAGAGATATTTGAAAGAACAGAAAGTGTTCATGGCTTCTAAAATGATTGGTTTCCTCTTTTGCACCTATGAAGTTGCAAAAAATCTTCTGTGGGAGATTTTTGCACACGATCATATTTATTCAAGTATGACAGCATATTTTTGGATATGTATCTTTCGTTAATAATTTATGATACCGACTGGTGACGAGAGATAGCCAAAGCGCATATCATGCTAGTGCCTATATTGAGCTTCTGCACTCATTTCCTCATTTCTTTTGAATCTACTTTTACTTCAAACAATTTTAAGGCATTTTTATGCATTTGTCGCTTGAAAAGACCAAAATTTTGGTTAGAAAATTAGCAATTCTGGTTAAAGTATTACACGCATAGTCATAGATGAGAAAATTACAGCCCAAACTTCAGCTCTTCCATGATGCTTATAAGGAAAAATTTATTGCACTAAAAGTATTTTCAAAGAACGAGCGTGCAACGTTCACGAACAAATACTGGAAAGACAACGTCAAGTATCATGTCGGGAAGCAAATCGTGAGGAAATTTCACAAATTTTGCAATTTTAAAAAAAATTGTTGAAAACGTCTTTGAAAATATTCGAATAAATAGCGTTTGATGTTGAAAATGCTTATTTGATCGATCATAGACATTAGCTTGTTCTTTGAACTTTTACTGCCCACTTCTAAGAAAAAAAAACAACGCATCGAATCATATATTCGATAGCTCATAAAAATTTCCCATCATTCCCAAGGGAATTAATTTTGATCCGCCGAAATGGACAACTTGAACGCTAAATGCGCTAAATAAATGATAAATCATCTATAGACGATTGAATCGGATTCATTCTCGTTAGCTAACTGGTTGCATATTATTTTCAACTCATATAATGACCACCTGATCTTGACGAAGTAATGCCCAGTAACCTATTAAGTAGGATTTCTTGGTGCCCTTCTTTACGGAGTTCGAATTCAGACCACTCAGTGGAGTTGGCGAACAAGAGGATGGGCAAGTTATTCAGTTCCCGTTTTTGCTCGTTGACTTATTTGGATTGCTCAACTGAATCGTTTATAAACTGCTTTAATATCTTATGCAGTAGTGGCTGGCCGATACGTTATTGATATGTTTCGATTTGCGCAGTGATTGAAAAATTGAGCTGTTGGAAATTTTTTTTTTGAATTTCTTTTTGTATAGCTGATAATTTGCGAGAAGGATTTTTTCCACTTCCACTGGCAATTCGGATTAGTGAAATCACTCCATATTTGTCTTCTTCGCCTTAATTTTCGCCAATCTAAGACGAAGCATACTTTCTTGACCTGACTGCATTAATATAGCGCTGCATCACTCATAGCAGCTAGCACTCCAATGGGCGATTAATATGGAAGAGAGATGACAGCTGCTGTCTCTCGAAACATCTCATCGTATCAGCTGAATCGACCTTCTAACACATAATTTTGACGCGGATGCATTAGTGCTTCAACCATATTCGATAGTATGCAATGTGGATGCAACTATAGCACACCAAAATCGATAGTATAACATAGTTCGATGGAGCAATTTGTTCGCTAATACGCTGTGGAATTCATTTGGGGAAACGATGACTAGCAATATATGCAGACAGAAGAATGCCGTTATGTAGGCAGCAATTCAATTGTCAACCACATAATTGTGACCCAAGCTGCTATCAAATCCACTCATCTTTGCACTAGTATTTAGCTGATAGTATTGAAAACCGAAGCATTTCATATTCGACATTCGCTAATATTAGGCTCGGATAGTATAAGTATTACCTTAGAGGTACTTTATTACAAAGCTTATTGGACTGTATGAAAAGCTGTCATCTATACGCAGTTATAATTTCTCTGTGAGATCATTCTCTTCGATGACTGCTACTCCAAGAAGAATCTAATGAAAGCTGGTGTGGTTTTTACCGATTTCGTTGTACCATGGAAATACCACGGAATTTCCCGGTATTTGAATCTTCCGAATAAATAAATATATAAAGTTGATATTAAGAAACGGTTTTCGATATACTTTGCTTAATTCAAATTATAAAATTTGTTATTATTTAATATTGTGTATACAATTAAATATAAACTTATTCATTAAGCACTTGTGCATGCCTTATATCACTATATGCACACGTAATGCGATTTTTTTTAAAATGTCGACAAATGTCGACAAAGTATGTTCAGAACAACGCCTAAAATATGTTTTCAGGAAGTTCTATGGTGGAGGGGAATGACCTGAAATTGAAAATATTGCTACCATGGAAGAGAAATTTTGGAAGTTTGCATGATTGCAATAAAAATCCTCAGTGTTCACGATAGATTTTTAGAGGGAATGTGAGCGGCAGATAGCAAATAGAATAGTCGAATAAAAAGTCTCATCTGAAACAATTCAGTTACGAAATGAAAGCCGAGAATGAGGCGGATTTTTCGCACAAACAATTTAACGAATAGAAGGAGGAAAACTATCCCCCAAAAAAGGAAAGGAAATGTCTGTGTGATATTTTGAAGGGGTTTTCATTATGTCCTATAAAATATAATAGAATGAAGCAAATCAAAAAGCAATTCCAGTTAATATTTTCCAATCACCGTAGATCTTTGGTTTAATGAATAGATCTGTTCTTCTGTTATCGTCCGTCACTTCACCTTAGTAGGTGATCGAGATGTAAATACGGCGTAAAAGTATGCCGCACAAAGTATTTGATGGTAAGAAGAGTTGGAAAGTTGAGGTGGATCGAATTTGAGTTTGAGCTATTTGCTAGAGGATTAGCCATCCGTGATTGTTAACAGGTGATAAATAGAAACACCTGAAGTTGTTTGATGCCGCTATGAACCTTCAGTTACTTCAAATTTCGATCAGTGATCAAAGTGGGCTCAAGAAAAAAAGATCCTTGATTCAATGATTTTTTGATTGAATAATTAATTAATTATTTTTCTTAGAAACGCAACGGGCAAGCGGCCAACACTCAGGAGCGTCTCTTCGGTAATGACAATCAACAAACAACACCATCCAAGAAAGTATCCAACACCTTCAAGTCATCCATTTTCGACAATACAGAACCAACATCACCTGCACGAACCCCGAAGAAGACGATTCGTGTACTTGGTGCGTAATTTATCGCTTGGCTTTTATGAACAGAAAGAGGCTATCAGTATAAACCAACAAAGTTATTTCGAAGATTAGGGATCCATCGACAAAAACAAACTACAACAAAGTAGCTTTTTTTGAAAGCTAAAAAAAAATCACTAATGAAGTCCTCTGCTCTGCTTAGGGAGGAAAGAGTCGGTAGTTTGTGGCAAAGCGAATTTGTCCATGCGACCAATTTGCCTCCTCATTTTTGAACTACCACCACCACATTTAAGTCTGAATTTGGAATCTCATAACATTGAGCGAGACCTAATGCGTTGATCAGTCCTTTTCGTAGAAGTAGTTTGAATCAAAGCAAGTACCACACCGGTTGGTGTGCCTTCAAATAGTTTTGCATTATAGCTGAACAAGCGAAATAATTCAACGGCTGAAGTGAGTGTTTCGAGATTCGCAAATACTTACATGAACATATAAATTTCAAGATTGATAACTCTCAATGAAGTCGCATCACTCAAGCAATATAGAACCGATCTCGACTGATGAGCTTCATCTCAGGGGGCAGATTACGCTGATGCATCAAGCTCATTTACAATAGATCAGGCGGAGTGAGAGATAATTACGCGTTATATAGGACACTAAGCAAGCGATATGCGTGTCTTGTCTTACCACCAATTCTTACTATTCTTTATCGCTTATTGCCCTCTCAGAAGATATTATGCAATCGTTTATGTCTTCGCTTCATAACGGCCTAAGTCATGAATGACCTCTCCAATGTGGCAATCGTCGATCTTCATCTGCTCTATTGCAATCAAAAGCGTATGATTGTATTTCAGCTCATAATGGCACACATCACACGCTTGAAAATTAAGTGCTGAAAAATGCACACGCTTACGTTATGTATATCTAAAGCAATAAATAGTGTCATTTTTGAAAATTAATTAACGATCACCAAAATATTCGTTGAGAAACTCAATTAATTGATAGTCATCTGAATGAAGTCTTAAAAAATCGTTTCAAGTTAAGTGATAATGCGGGTAGATAAATAAAGCAATCATTAGGGAGAAATGTAGAGTAACCAAAAGCATATATTTATTACCATCGTTAGCATTAAAACATCCTTAGAAATATATTATATGAGAAAATGATATTTCATCGTAGTTTTTACTGCATGTAGAATGTGATCATTGACGCACACATGGATTGAACTATGACCGCAACAATTGTCCTCATTCCTCGTTCCTTTCATCTTATCTCCAACCGCCAGGTAGATTTTTTATGAAACGATCTTTTAATAATTACAAAAAAAAAAAAGCATTTCAGAGAGGAACCCGATTACTGGTGAGGTGAAAAGCCCACCGAAGGTTTCCGCTTGATCGACATCGCTCGCTTATCCATCACGCCTCTATCATGCATGCAACCAATTTAATGGCTTCCAAAGCGGCTTATATTTTTATTACTCAGTAACATTAATCATTTCGATAAATATCTATAAATGCATGTTATTTATTGTATAAATGCTTATATTGCATAAATTAATACTGAGCAATGTGTTATAATATCAATGATGCAATCCTTCTTTTTAATGCATAAAAAATTCAATCATTTTATATTGGCACTCATAATGTTTTGCTCGTAATAAATATGCTCATTTGATGAGTTTTGAATGTGATCACAAACGTGAATCTCTATAAAATAGTAATGATAATCCAACAATGAGAATTTAAATTCAACTCTGCAAAAATACAAATGAAAAAAAAAATTAAGTTGTATTCGATGAAGGATGATCTGCACATAAAATATGATGATGCACGATAGAAGCACATAAAAATATGAATATTGATGTATGCAAGGCAAATTTCTGATGAAAATCATTCTGCAATATTTTCACGTAGAAATTTTTCTTCTTTCACTGCAAATTATTTCGATGCGAATTTTTTACTCGACTAATATAGTTACGATTTCGAAAGGAATTTTGAGAATGCTTATTTTTCTAAACTATTTATTTGTTTATTTCAATGCATCGAAATCGGCACATACACATAAATTGTGTGAACATGAGAGGCAAGAATAATAGCACAGATCATAGTGAAAAAAAAAGAACAGCAAAAAAGGAAAGAAACAAATGCAAAACATCCACATGGCAACACTTGAGGACGTGTGGACATTCGGCCCATCGCAGCACAAGTAGTTATACAGCTTAACCGAATAAACAGCTCAACCGAAGTTTGAAAGACGTATGCATTAATGATGTTGGCAGGAAGCAGTTTACAGGTGCATAACTCGGAAGAGGAAACTCTGCAGAGCCATCGTTTGTGCTGTAACCTTTTTTTTAAGCTAGTTCAAACTGACGTCCATTTCAACTGAGGCGAGGGGCAAACTGAAACATTAGGCCAATTTAGCGCGATTTTAAGTTAAGGATTTCCAACATGGTAGACTTGACTGGTAAGAAGCACGACAAAATGTACATAAAGCGAAACAAATGAAGCGTTCATGGATATTCTGCAACAATTTGGCATCAAAAACCCCATATTTGAGACAATGCAGAAGCAAATTCGCCAAAATTTTCGAACTAATGAAGAATTTTTCCTTTCGAATAGATACCTAATTCTTATCGAAGTAAATTTTAAATTCTTTTCTGCAAAAAGATGATTAAATATCGATATTTATAAGTGCCAATCAAAAATAAAGTCTGCCGATTTATAATTCATTTATTCATTTCGACATACATATCTAAATGCTTTAAATTGACCGATATATATAAATATATATATATATATATATATATATTGCAAATATTCATTTCATTTCCACTTTTCAGTTATCAGATTTACCTACAATTTTCCGAATTGAAGCTTTTAATTCCCGCACCTCATATAGCAAATTAAATAGATGCCCATTTTGGTCATATTCGAAATAGTGCACTTATATCTCGAGATGTGATTAAGAGATTGAAAAGAAAGCCGAGTCGATGGTGCATTGTAAACGACGTCGGCTAAAAGGAGCAGCTGCTCGTTTCGTATATACGATGCAATATTCTTCATTTCCATATAACAATTACGCGTATTTAAGCACCGCACTGCTCCGATCGCTAATAAAATATTTTTCCATCAATGATATAATCAACGTTTTCCGTCTTCTCGGGATTATGTCCTTCATAGAGACGATCAAAAATTCCTCATTAACATTTCCTCCTCATTCGCTATTGATTGAAACAATATGCTTATGTGATACGAATTTCATTTCAATCGGCTATCGTAGTCATCAAACTCTTTCTTCCAACATCCCATTGGCAAATATGTTTTTCCTTGGCAAATGAACTTCAGCTGCTGAATTCCACAAAGCTATTCAATAGTGTGAATCAATTCAACTATCAAGTAGAACTAAACTGCGAGGATGCCATTTTAAAGATGAAGCCGAAGTTAACGAAAGCACCGGAAAGAAAATCCTAGCCTAAGCTTCAAGAATTCACTCTTACTTTAGAATTTCCATGATGCAAATCTGATTTCCTCAGCTTCATATGCGATACCATTGAAATTTTTGTAGCAAAATGACTGTGCTTGTGTAAGATCAGAAAATCCGAGAGCATCCCGAAGCATTTTGTGGATGCCTTTGCACAAGGATAAAGTAGCTTTCAATAATAACGGCGGATTATATCAAACACTAGCAGAGCTATTTATCGCGCATAAAATCAGTTGAATGAGAAAATTTTCCAATCGAAGTTTGATAAAAAAGTTGATTTTTTCAGAAAATTTTAAAAATTATTCATTCTCATAAAAGATCCAGAAAATTTCTTCCAAAAGCTGCATTTCTGCTAAGAAAAAAATAATGAATTATACTAATCTTATAAAATGACCTAAAATAAAAACACTACATGCTTGCCATTCTGTAAGATGAAAAACCTCTTAAGTAACGCTAAAAGCTTGGAAGTGCCATCACGATTTCGTGACCGTTCATCAATGAATATTGGCAATCATCGCTAGGTTGACTTCCGCTTGACGGGAAGCTAGGCTAGGTCACTCACTGCTAACGCATTACCCAATATGGCATCGGCAATCTGTACATTTGAGTGCTAACCTACATATATATCTGTGTGCACATTCATAGATACCAAGATCACTGCTCGCAAAGATCTTCCAGCAAGTTGCTTCAGTGAAAGTCGAGATCTTAAAGCTGCAGAATGCAAGCAAATAGGGTTTGTGAGACCAATAAAAAGCAGCCAAGGGATAGAAGTAGTACTAATTCCTGACTCGAAATAGTAGTTATATTTGCGGCTTCGGGAGAAAAGAATCAACCTTATGGCTGCGGGGTTTGCCAGAGCAGGAAACTAACTCCCATATTCAATCTCGGAGTCAAATGAGGAGTTGACTCATGAACTGGCTTCTCGAGGCTACATTGTCTATCGTCGATCACCTCTTCACGAGGCTCATTCAACAGCTGGAGTAATCCCTTTACTAGCACCCAGGTTTGATGTGTTTCAGTGATAACTTCTCAATAGCAGATTTAAGTAGACAGCAGCCTATGATCAAGCGTGGATCAAGTGTATTTTCGGAGCTGTTCAATAAGAACGATTGCTTTATGTTGTTTGCCTTAGAAGTAGACCGGAATGTTGGTCGATGAATAACTAAATGCTAATTTTTTTTCTTCATATGAACAAAAGCATTGAAAGTGATTTTGACTGCAACGCTGATTTGACAGCAATTTGAAATTAACTGCGTCAAGAGGACATTCATAGGAGGAGGCGTCATAGAATGCTGTTGAAACGAACTATTTCGCTCAATCGATCTCCCTAGGGGTTCTTTTTTCGATGTTCATTCTTATCCACTATGTTTACGATTATGTACGGCTCAGTGTGAAATTCTTTTTTGCGTTGTACTTTTTCAACGATAAAATAATTATTTCTCAATGTTGTTTTCCTTTATGAAAATTTTTTGAGTAGCAGTTTTTATATGAAATATGAAAGTATTGTACAAATCATTCGAATATCCATATGACCTTTATCGACATTAGACTGCTTAGCTGATCGGCAAATATAAAGCATTCTTCATTGGAGAATCTATATAATTTTTCATTTCCTAATTTATTTTTGCTAAGAATTTTTATTAAGGATATAATAATTTTAAAAACTGAGGAGATTATGAGGCTATAACGCCTTAGCTTCAACTTATGCTCCGAATATGCCATTAGTGAGCATTCCATATCGTTCGATTTTTTGAAATTGATGATTGAAATAACTTATGCTCAATGAGCATTACAATGCGCTCAAATGTTCTGGCAAAACTATGTCACCGTATTGATTGTATTTGTATCTTAACGGTAATATAAAAATAACGACAATCTTTATTGATATTTGATATTCTGTGAATAGCAACTCATTGAGTTATTATATAGTTAGATGATTTCAAAGATTTCGGGTGCGCGACATTATACGATATAATTCATAATTAATTTGAATAATATCAACTAAGTCTTAATGAATCGAATGATCTTCTTCCACTGTACCATCATGATGCTGAAGATAATCAATTAAAATGAAATTTTTGGACAAAAAACAACGTCATATTTTTTTCACAAAGAAGAAATTACTCATCCATTATAAAACAAATAAATAATGAAGGGAAAGTAATTGCGTCAGTAATGGCTTTACGTCTACAAAAAAGTACTGACAGATGAGATTCGCAGACGCAAAAAAAGGGAATGTTCTCAAAATATAATTATACAAACGTAGTTATTATGCATGCGCTTTTGCATTCTCATTAACCCATCAACCACTTCGAAAAATTCCCGATACATAATAAAAATACGAAGTAATACCTGATGTTTCAAATAACGCAACCCTAATAGGTCTTCCATTAAAAATTTATTTTTGTTCATTTTTTTCATTTTTTTACGTCGAAAAAGCTGTCATAAAGCGCACTTAATATATATATATATATATATATATATATATATATATATATATATATATATATATATATATATATATATATATATATATATATATATATATATGGTTCACACAGAGTTTATTCCAGTGCTGCAAAAGAAGCGAAGACACGAGGAATACGAATGAAGGAAATAAATTTTTTGCGAGTGAATTTGCTAAAGTTTAGTGAATTAGGCGCATAAAAATTTTTCAGTATTTATTGGGGGGTAATATGAAAAATAATAAGCAAACACAACCCGTTTACTAAAGGATAGCAGGTGCGAGTGGATGTCGGAGTTCTATTATATATGCTCAAATGTATTGTCTAATGGAAAATGAGCTCAAAAAGAGGCAATGGCAATGCTCTCCGAAGCACGCAAAAGAATGCAAAAAGCGTCATGTTTGCATTATTTATTTGCTTACTTGAGCAAAGATGGCGTTTCCATATGTGGCTCAACAATTGCCTCTTAATTTGTGCAATTCTACTGCAGACGACCGCAATAAACTCATTCCACCTGAGCTTTTTATGAGCTATTTATTACCAATATTTTTTCGATTAATGATGATTGTATATTAAGAGTTGATTGCTTATTATCTTCTTATCAACTTGTTGACTCATTTTTTTCGCAATGTTGCAGTGAATAATATTGCAGCTTTTCGGAGACTGCAAATCTTTTTTTAGTAAAAAGTACTTCCGACATCCGTATACCTTTTCCATGCTTCACCATAAATGCTAAAAATAGAGAGTTCGGCACATCTTAAGAATTCTAATATATATATAATGTATACGTGCAGTTTGTCGACTAGGCAACACTGCAGCATTTATGCTTGAGTGCGTGATGCGAAAGTATCTGCGCTCCAAATAATGGGTGTGCCAATCCCCGCAATATGTTGGAATGCTTCGAAAACCCTTCATTAGCATGTGGATGCGTGTCGAAATGCTTTCATTATCATCAACTGTCTACTGTTGGTTTCCTCTCTCAGGTATATGATGTGCATCCATCTCAAATAAAATCCGCAAGCGAAAATATATAAGCGTGAATGTTTCATATTTCCTTTAATATGATTATTTAATTTTTGATATGTCTATATACATTATCAGATCGGCTGATTCTAATGTTTTTCATTTTGAAACGAAATTTTTTTTTCTCGATTTCAATGAAAGATTCCTCACAAATTAGTTGTTTAAACGATGGTTTAAGAAATATTATCATATGGCTTCACATTGTCTTTGTTGAAGTATTTTATGATTGTGTCGAGTGTTTGCATATGTATGCTTACATTATGTTCTGCTTATCAGCCGGTGATTTCAACTTTCTAAATCAGAGAGAATTGTCGATGAAATTTAATATGATTATGTAATTGCCATTCTCACATAATCTTTTGCGTTCAGTTTTATTTCGTTTTCTTTTGAATTTCCTCATAACTAGAAAACGTTATATCTCTAATTCTTGAATATTAATATGGCTCGTTGATCTATTCAACGATATTACAGTAATTTTACAACAGTCATACGTCTATAACGAGCGTGTTTAGATTGCTTTAAATGCCGATTTAATGTCTAAACATAAATTAGTTTCACTAAATAAAATATTCTTTATTTCATACTTAAATCGATATCTTTCAACGAAACTATGGATTTTTTTTTTTGCAGCAAATTTCTAGCAACCACGTTGAAATGCTTGAAAACGATACTAATTTGCTTTTATAGGGAATATACGATTTAATTTTAATATAGTTGTAATGTATAGCACAAACGTTCAAAAGTTCAGTGCTTAAAAGTGAGCTTAATATGAAACATAGAAGTTTAGCTCTCAGATGTGAACTGAAACATTGAAGCGTAAAAGGGAGATTAGTAGGAGTTAAAAAGAGAAGCTGCAAGCGATTCGGCATTCTTGAATCAAAGATCGAAATAAGCACTCACATATGGATCGTATTTCCTTGCAACAACGAGCAATAAAAAGATATCTTTGACACCTATACTCTTAGATGGCCATTAAAAATTCTGAAGGTTCTTTTGGGAGATGATTTTGCAGCCGGAAATTTTCAGAAACTAGGCGAAATTAATCGATGAACATGAACTACTAGTTGTAATTGCATTCGTGCATATTTATAGTAGATGTTCTGGATCAATTTGCATCCATTTGCAAATATACAATGAGAAAAAATTAATACTGAGCTACTAATTACATCATACAATCGAAATGCCCATTTATCAGGAATATATCGCGAAACGCCATGAGTTACTTTCCAACTCTTAGCAGTAAATAGGAGGTTAAGATACTAGTGCAATTATTTCTCTAACTGGAGCTAAATTAGAACGGAGCATGTATCCTCCGCATTACAGCTCTTGAGTTGGCAGTAAATATTTTCAGCTTATTCGTGACATCTTTCAAAGTCAGCAAAGAAATATGTTATAATACTGAGGTGAGCCTAATCTCTCTTCTCTTCTTTTCATGTTTCTAACAATCTGAAGTCATTAGCTATTGCAATAATAATACAAGGATAGAGCGTGCAGCCGTTATGGTGTAAATAATTAGTAATATTGTAGACCACCTCCACCACCACCGAATCATATTGGATTGCAAGTTTATCCACCGATAGCTGAATTTATAACGATTGGTGGCGCAACGAAGCATGTACTCACAAACAATGGAGCCAGTCGACTGGTTATTAAAATCAAATGCAGTAACAATCGTCTTTACAAGGTGTCTCCAGTGTATTCGTTCCTTGATGCAGGCGCTTCACGTGATCTGGAGGTGCGAACTTTTCTAACATATTTATTTATTTATTTGTTTATTTACTTGTTTAGCAGTTTATTTACTGCTGGCTATGACAGGTATGAAATGCACTCATATCAAAGCATCGTGACATAAACGAGTCAGGTTTCCCTATAAATAAAACAGCTGGACTGTTAAACATCATTAGGTAGGAGGCTAATAAAGGCTGAAAAGCCGTCAAAGTCGGCAAAAGTGCACATTCATCTGTGAGGTTATTTAGACATTGCAGATGGGGACAAAAAAAATAATATTGCATGTTTTAGATCTGAAAATGAATGAACATCGAACACGGAAGGAGAGTGCAATCATGACGCTGTCAGCAATTTAAAATAATGAGCCCATATCCACAACAACCAACCAGCCAGCTGCAAATTAGTGTTAGATTGCACTAAACACGACGCTCAATGATACCGATTTGAACTTGATAACACGGCCGAACAATTCCCAGCAAATTTGATGACTGAAATAGTGTATGGAGTGCAGTTCGATGAATAATAATCGAGCATAGGTCATGCCTTATTCTCACTCTACATGGTCGAGTACCGCTCAAGCGTGCTAGCTCAACACTTGCATAGAGAGTCAGATTACTCGACTAAAATCTATCCAGTAACAGCGCATGCAACTTTATTTTTGTTTCGAGTAGACAGTTTGGCATCCAATTCAAAATAAATAAATAAATAAAAAATCTTAAACCAGTCGTTGAATCGCCCCCTTCAATCAGCAGTTTGTTTCTTTATGTTTCGATGTTTGCTCCAGACGGCTGCATATACCGCTAAACCCATTGGGCGTATTCATGACCAGAATTTTAAATAGGTCAATGTTGTATGAGACAAGTAAAAATGATTTACTTGTGTGCCCATATTCAGAACTTGCAGATCCACCCTTCGATGAAGATTGCTGTTGTCGACTTGTCCATGTTTCCTTATGCTGATTCATCGTTATGGAGTTTTATTGGGATGAATTGATTTTCAGATTTGTCGAAAGGAGGGTTCCGCCCGCAACGATAAACTTCTCATTGTTTACAAAGAAGCACGAAGTGATGAGACCGATCCACGTGTTGCATTTACAGCCGAAACTATTACCGATCGACTTGTTTTACCTTTACTTGTCGTATCGTAATTGACGAAATTTATTGCCACTATTGCAAAGAATGAAAAATTCTCATTCGATGTGATAAACATTAATGAATTTGTGTTAGAGATTACTACATTTTAAAAACGTTTAATGCTAACCAAAGGAAATATACAATTAGAGAAAATAATCGTTGTATTGAAGTTTAAGTAAAAATGTTTAAGTGAACATACCATTAGAAAATAAACCAAAGTAAACATACCATTAGAAAACATCATGTATATGGTGATCATTTGTACTCATTTCTAAATGAAACGAAAGTTTGATTAATGCATTTATACATCATCGGGTCACATTGATTGCAATATTCCACTTCGAATGGGCTATTTCACGTTAACCTCTTATCCTATGCCTCATTTTTTTTTTCTTTTCTGCATCAAACACTCTTTTGAGTGTGCTAAATAATCTGCACTTTAAATATTGTGTCAATCAAAAACATCCCCGAATTCATTCATGCATTTTTCTAATTATTCCATTAAGTGCAACTGAGTCGACAAAAAAGCTTGAATGACTTAATAATTGCATTACGTCTTCGCAATTACTGCTAAATTTATACGAATTAAATTGCAATATATGAATAAGACTAAGCATATGCAATAACAATTTTTTTTTAGAGCATAAACCGGCGTTAATATTCTCATTCGTCGATTAGGCGCTGTCGAAATTCTTGCATCCATAGCTCAGTAGACAATGAATTGAAGAAGCGCTCGATTGGAATGCTGCTCGATATGCAAGAAATTTGCATAAATACACAAAAGTCAAATTTATTTACAACTTCTCAACGAAGTGTTTAATATTTAATAGAAATTCATCCGTAGGTTACGTTATCAGGAAACGCGGGAATTTATTATCTTTCACTTGCCCCGAATGGGATGGATGGAAACCCACACTTTTTGATGTGCCCCATTTCAGGCTTTTAGCAGTAGTTTTACAATAGAAGCAATAGTGTTTTTTTGTCATATTAGGTAGAAATTTTGCAAAGTTTATGATAAAGTCGCTCAAATTTGCATATAATATTGATCAAATAAAAGCAGTTGTTGCAAGTGTCTACGTCAGTTAACGATTTTCGATCGTCTTCGGTGGTCGCTTCCGATCATCTGATCGTCGACGGGCGCTCTTTTTACTCACGATGCCGGCCAATCTTACAATAACTCCTGCTGCTATGCAGGTTCCATTGTTTGTTGATCGATTGCAGATCTTATTTTGGTTCACATTCGGTTGCGTTTCCTGTGATTTAGTGAAATATGTGCGGGCAAATATATCGCCGATTGAAATTCTGAATTTAGGTGAGCACAAGGGGCGGCAGTACAAAACATCGACTGAAGTGTGTTGGCGATCAGCGGGTCGTGTTCAAAGTGAAACTCAAGGCGAAATACTACAAATTCTACAAAGTAAGTCAATCTTTCTTCGTTTGATGCGTTTATGTTTCGTATTGATAACATTTTTGCAGTCAAAAATCATATCAGCGTCGCTCATTTCGTATCACCATTTGTAGTTTTTGATATGAACTTTGCCGATTGCAAACTTAGAAATAGCCTTGAGTGTTTTATTAATGCTATTTGTGATGATTGCATCGATAGTGGTTGTCGAAGGCAGCGAACAACCAAACGCTTTTATTTCTTCTATATGCGTGTCACATGATGCCTCGTTAAGGTTTGGCCGGTGATGGGATTCATTCAACCGGGTGCTACTAGAGAAATTACTTTTACTCGCAAGGTAAGTTACTTAAAATTTACTTCCTAAACTTTCGCTGCCTAGTAACGTGCTTTCGAAATTGTATTATTTGAATATACTTGTACATCGATGCCTTATATGCTTGAAGAATTCAATGCGTTCGAAGAAATCTGAAGTATATAGAGGCTGATGCTATGCGCAAGAATCAGCAACATGCAAATATAACACGAACTGATAGTTTTGAAAGCTGATAGTTGGTAGTTAGTGATATGGTAGTTCTCTTGTGCCTTGGGACTCCCTATTAGGAAAGTCCGTGGTTCATAGCGTTTTTAAATTTGAGTTTGTCAATATTTTTGAATGTTTCACGCATTCAAAAATATTAAAAAACTCAAATTTGAATGTTTGACAAACTTTTGACAACTATTGACAAACTCAAATATTTTTGAATGTTTCACAAAAAAAAAATTAAAAAATATTGCGCGAAACTCAGTTGCACGGCACATACAGAAAAAAGCTTCGTCTTTTAGTGAGAGTTCATAGTTTTCTTTATGAGTTTTATCAGGCTTGAGGATTTTTAGTTCTGAATTATGGGTTCATGCATCCGGCGTTAGTATAGCCGGCCAAATTGTAGTCGCTCGTAACCATGTTATTATCAATTCTCTACCCACAGTTTTGAACGAAAATAGTCGTTAGTTGATTTTCCACATAATTTTCAGTACTAATAAATATTTTGCTTTGATTTTCCATTTTCAATATTTATCGCTAGTTGGTCGATTTATGTTAATTTCTCGATTGCATTTCTACTTTCCTGAAATTGCATAAAGAATGCTTCATGTTTTTACAACAATTTTCTTGTTGTCCTCTAATCCTAGCGTATTTCAGCCAGGAAAGATTAGCAAAGATTACTTAGTAATACAATATATTATCGCACCATCTGGTTATGACCCTCGTGAGCCATTCGTTAAAGGAGCTCAAATTGGGCAACTCATTTTCAAAATTGACGGTAAGCATATTCCGTCAAATAAATGGCTAGAGAATATTCTGTAGTGAAAATTTTTCTTTAGAATCGAGCATGCTTAGGTGGAGTAGAAAAACCTCTATGATGTATGTTCACTTGCAGCAGCCTAGTGCAAACTTGGATCGTATACTCATTTTTTCAGCGGGGAATTGGAACGTTATGCATTATGTGTGCGTTATACAGCGCCAATTAAAAGCTCCTCGGTACTTCCTGAGGAGTTCTCATAGAATCGCTTTGTAGAAGCAAAAATGCTTGAACAGTTTAGTGTTGTCTCTGTCCGAATTGTGCAATAACGTCTGTAAAATTTTTCCCGACACCACAAAATTTGGCCAAACTATCGGACCAATGGGTATATTTTTTGACAAGCGATGGATACGAATATTCCAGAATTACACCTTTGCATTGGTGCAGAACTATGCATAAGTCCAAATGAAGCTGCTTTCTAAATTGTCTTCATGTAATCGTGTTTAGACTAATCCATTTCTAGATGCCTTTTTCAAAATGAATAAACTTTGAACGGGAATTCATGAAATGAATACTGCAGCGTAATTTTTCACTCTTTCAATATTCGGAAACAAATTTTTGTATTACGATTATCAATTGCCTTACATTGGGATTCTAATGGTGCAAGACACTCGATTTTATACCTTGAGAATTACCCTTTTCAGCTGTCGAAGGTGACCCTGTGCAACTCGAAGAAACCACGTATAGGGGAGATATCGTTACGGATGTGGGACAAGACTGGAACAGGAAAGTGGTGAGTGGGAAGTGGCTTCATTAAGCAATAAAAGTTGGAAGTTGGATTTCAGAAAAAAAGAAAAGTGCTTGTATGTTATGGGTCTGAAGTCATAAAAATACGCCTTTTAAATTTTCAATCATATCCGCTTTATTTTGGGCATTGAGATTGAGATCGTCTATAGGAAATAAAAATCGACAAATATTTAAGTTAAGGTTGCAAAAATGGAACGACGCTTTACTTTGCAAAAATCTCAAAATGGATATTTCGAAGAAACTTTTGCTCGAAGAGGCTAACAAATTCATGAAATTGAGCTGAAGTTGAGGAAGGATCTCTCAAGAGAGCGAAGGATGATAAACCATTAATGTACAATAGTTTGCAAATTTCTCAATGAGAATGTGTAAACTTTTATTCGCTGTTTCTATTCACTCCGAATTAACGGGCAGCACATTTGTGAATACATCCTGTAATACTTTCCTGCCATTATCCAAAGATTATACCTTCATGTCTTGATAGTAACTACACTGTTGTGCAGTCGTGTGGCATTAAACGGGTGAATCTAGCAGGAACTTAAAGATGCTTTCGGTGTCAAATCTACGAGCGCTTAAGATATTCACATGTTCTATGAGACCCTTCGCCAGCCGAATTCTTTGGTAGTTTCTACTCGTCCGTAGAGCAATACTCGCTTCATTTGTTTCCCACTTTCTAAGCCCTATTCATAAGTTTGTCAATGTTTGTAGTAGGAAACTCAATTTAAATTAAGAGCAAGACAACAGAAGCGATTCCTTTCAGAACAAGGACGAGGATGAAAGAATCGAGAGGGAGATCGCGGCGCAGTATGATCACATGAGAGGTAAGTTGTATGGACTTTATGTGGAATGATATGCTTAGCTAGATTGACATGCTATGTTGTTGCTACCGTTATACTAGGGATCGGCATTTTTGCTTGGAGGATCTTCGGTGAGCAAGAAAAGCGAGGTGAGGAATCCCGATGCCATCAATATCCCAAGAAGAAGCAAAAAAATTTTTTCATTTCAAAATTTTCTGATCTCAAAAAGTGGTATTTTCAGCTGATGAAGATCAAGAACTCGACATCGGTATGTTTTTACGAAATTCTTCTTTAGTTAATTATTCTATGCAAATGCGCACGTTTGTGGAATAATGAGCACTAATTTCATTTTCGATATCGTTTTCAGATTTCTTCAGATTCGTGTTTTTTTTCGAGAAAGTTTTTTTTATTAGGCAGAAGCATATAGAGATATGAAGCTCAAATAGAGGTACGAAAGCGCTGAAGTGAATGACCGTAGCCTGCGGGATGGCTTCATCCATTAAGGTTGCCATCATGAATGGCACATTTGATGCTGGTTATGTTGATCAATTTGAATGACTTTCCTGGCCGGCGAGATGCATTAGCGACCTGGAATATTGTAGAGAAGATAAGGTAATATTCGTGTAATATTCGCAACCACTGCAAATGTAGGGAAGATAAGGTAAACAAGCTTCCACTGTCTAGTATATTTTCTTTAGGTGTTGATACTCCGGCCAGAGCGAGCCATGACTCGGGAAGTAGTGCACGTGCAACTGTAAGTGCAAGAATGTTTCCATGAACTTTTACCATTCAATCCGATCGAAAAATCCATTTAGGTCTCATTTTTGCATCCGCTCATTTCTATGATTAAAAGAAACTCAATGCATTTTGTTTTATTGGAATACTTGCATAGATACGAACTTAATGATGATATTCTCAACAACAGTTGAAGCTATTTTTCTAATTCTCAAGTATCATATCTATGCTTATTTCTTTATATCTTTTGAAATATCAACGTAAAGTACACATTTTTTGTATCAACTACGTCGAAGTTGTTAATCTACGACGATATTTCATCTTTTGTTTTCAGAAGAAATCGAGCGCCGCCGGTGAGTTGGAAATTCTTTTTGTTTTTCGATGAGTCGATGCAGCCGTTTTTAGAGGAAACTTTCAATCGCCTTGCTACTTATTTAGATTGCTTAAGAATAAAGCATCAGCTGGTGGTTATTGATAATGACGGTCGCGATATACGCACACATATAGGAAGCATAGGAGGAAGGGGAGCAGCTCAATCTCTGTCGTATTGCGTCTCTTTGTTGTCGTTCTGAAGTTCGTCATCTCTCGGTACTTCTTCATCGAAGAGTGGAATCTCCCGTGAGAGGCTCTTGATGCTCTTTGCATATGACTTGCTCCCCAGTTATGGTACTCATGCAACACTTGTATTGCTTGATGATAACTGCAAGAACTATGTAATTCATATAGTCTGGCCATCTATTGTTATGGTTTAAATAATCATCCACTTCATATTGTTTCCACAGTGTGCACTGTTTTGCTTTCAGTTGCTTTCTTTGCAAGAAAACGATAATTTTCCAACAGCTATCGGTTTGCTAGATCTAGATCGCCATGGGCCGGATTGATAAAACAGAACTTCGGTTGATAGTCGGCCAAAAGGCATTTAGATGATTGCAAACATTATTTCGAGAAGTCAACGACTAAGAGACTTTAAGAATATTCAGCGGTAGACGCTTTGTTGGCGGTGGCTGGCATGAATTGCTTCGAAGATTCTACAGTATTGAAGGATAGCCAATAACCTACAGTCGCCGGATCGCCATCCGTGACTTCTAACTGAAATTTTTGGTTGCATCCTAGTGGCATTAAATTTGATGAACGGCTAAGGTTTGTCAACAACTTCAACCTTCATCGGTGAACGGCTAAGGTTTGTCAACAACTTCAACCTTCATCGAGAAGAATCCAAACATCGCAGCGTTAGTTAGTTTCTCTAATGCCCTCTCGCTTATTCGGACTATGTTGACAGTGTAAGTGGGACTCAGTTGACTCAGAGACCAAATGTAAATCCATTGACGTTTTTTTTTTACTTCAGATGATGTTATGAAAGCGAAAACGATGATGAAGGAAGTGGAAAAACCCAGTCGAGGCAAAAAAACTGATAAAGGTAAGCGTGAAGTTGTTGTGAGAGAGGAAGAAGGTTGGGAAGGGCGCATCTTGGCACAGGAAAATGCGGAATCAACGAGATGGAAAGGTTTAGTGCTAAGTGTTGTTCGTCGAGAAACCTGTCGAGATATCATCTGTCATACAAAAAGAATTCGATTCGATTCAATTGAGGAAGATATCAGCTGTCAGTGCTATCAAGGAAACATTGAAGCAACCGTGAATATTCCTTCTGCTTTAAAGTTGATGGGGTTATCTGGTGAGAGCGTCCTCGCTCAATGAGGGAAGGAATTTGTGGCCGATTTTCTCCTACGAAGCATTCTTTCAAAGGTCAGAGTGCGAAGTCTGTGACCACAGTTTCTGGCCTCATCAGACTGGGAGTTGCAATCGTTTCGTTTTACCGGACTTGGCTATCACTGCTATCAGTCTTGCTCTTGCGGACTCTAGTCCTCCACTTCTGCTTTCTTTTCGCGCTCATTAAAGGTAATCGGAGGTTTGCGCCCCGAATATTGCTGAGTTGTCTTTCCATTTGTAAGCATTCGAGAATTGAAAAATGTTCCATAGAAAAGAGTATCCCATTTTTTGTAGATCAATCTATTTCCGAATTCATCAGCTGAGGCTTTCTTAGCCTATATCTTCAGCTCTACCTTGAATATAGCTTCCGCAACGATTGTGGCGAGAAGCTCATTCGCATTTATATTTGTGACCTACTTAACTGATTTCGAAGGCTCAACAATTTTCTGATGGCAGTCGACAGTGTTTGGCCATTACCTCTACAGCCGATCAAAATTTTCGGTTACTGTATACTTGTACTATATTGCGCTCGGTTAATCACCTCATCTTTCGTTAATACTGTTATAATTTTTGCGTTCTTCCTTATTTTAGATGATCTTGGGGAAGCGAAGACGATGGTAATGAATGTGCAACCAGGCGGTCTTGGCAAAGAAAGCGGTGCAAGTGAGTATACAAAAATTGTTGAAGACAAGGGAAGCTTCATCGTTTGAAAAAAAAAGTGCCATTCAAAACATTACTATATGTCATTTATCAAGTTTTCCTCATGTTTTCGCTCTTATAAACGTGTTTGCTGGGTTTTTAGCAGAAATCAGGACGATCTCACGTCGTAAATATTTCGATTGCTTTCCACTTAAACTCGATCATTATATTTGTTTTGTTTTTTTTGAAAACGATGGAAAATTTCATCCATCTCTTGAACTTAATTTTTTTTCGAGATATTTTTTGGCACAAATTTATCTCACATTCAAAATACCTCCGAATTCATCACTCATTTCTCACAATTGTAGTCCGTTTTATATAGAGATAAGTGTTGGCGCAATTCATATTGCTGTGCTCCAGTTTCTCGAAATGAGAGCGATTAAATGCATATTTGAAGAAAAAAATTCGATTAGCAAATTTTTTTTCCCGCAAAATTAACATAACACTATGTTCATTTTTTAGATGATGATCTAGATGCAGCGAAAACGATGAGAACAGATATCAAAAAACGACCTGTTGACAACGATTTGGACGATGTGAAAACAATGAAATGGAGTGTTGCAGAACCTCAACAAGTGAAGCAACAAGGTGCATTTGGCATTTTACCGTTATTAACGTTGCCAGTCATAGTAGTTGGTGAATTGGTTGATTCTTCAACAGCATACATAATATTCTATTGTTTATACGCAAGCGTGAAGCAGAAGGTCTAAAATGAAGAACAATAGGTTTTAATCTATTCATCAAGAAATAAGTACTGTATCTACTGTATTTCTTCTCTTCGTCAATAAATTTTCGTCTATCGTGCACTTCTTCAACAGCACTAACATCCAACACAGCACTGAAAGAGATAGGTGGAGAGTTCCACGAAATCTTTCATAAGCATTCGTTCCACGAGACACACCTGAACTTTTTGCAAGAAAATTCGAAAATTTACCTATGGGAATCTTTTTTTATGATCATCGTTGATTGACTGCAAGTAGTGAGAGCATTGTTTCGTCCTCATGAACTATTTCTGACGTACCTTGTCGTTCATCAAAACCTTTGAGTATACGCATTTAATAAACTAGAGCATCTGAAACCTCTTCGTGTCACATCAAACAAAGTCTGCATGCGTATACGTGGCCATCCACTTGGTAAATTGGACAGCTTTGTAAGTCAGCTATGTGCCTTCAGGTGTTGTTCGTCCATAGAGGTTCGTTTTGTTCATGAAGGATTACTATACTCCAAATTCCAAGAAATTATTTAAGTAATATTTCAGGTCCAGCGAGCGGTTCCAGAGGACCTAAAGGTGCGAAAGGTGCGGCAGGACCGAAGGCCGCTGTCGGACGACGGGGAGGTTTGTTTCACTCTTGTATATTCCCAGAACTTTATCAAAAGTAGTATGCAATTCTTATAGCCAAAATTTCAAGAAATAACGGAAGCCATACTTAAAGTGCAGCTGGTGGTATTAGTGCTTCAAGCGGAACCAAAGTTGCGGCTGGTGGAGCAGGATCGAAAATCGCTATTGGCCAGCCGGGAGGTCAGTTTAATTAGTCTATTTTCTGACCTTCATCAATGATGACATGCGTTCCCTACGACCAGTTTCTTCACCATGTTTATATGAAGACTGACAAACGCAAAAGATTACAAACATAGGCATGTGAAGTTCCGTGGAATAACGGAAGTGATACTTCAGGTGCAGCTGGTGGTATTAGTGCTCCAAGCGGAACCAAAGGTGTGGCTGGCGAAGCAGAACCCAAAACTGCCTTTGGCCAACCCGGAGGTTTGTTCGAAAATTCTAGATTGTGTGACCTATGTCAACTATGGCATGCCTTTCTTTATGCAGCTCATTTTGCTAATTATGTTGTAGTATAAACAAATAAACAATTGCAAAAACACAGAATTGAAAACATATGCATTTCAAATTTCAAGAAATAACGGAAATCATACTCAAGGTGCAGCTGGTGGTGTTAGCGACTCAAGCGGAACCAAAGGTGCGGCTGGTGGAGCAGGACCGAAGACAGCTGTCGATCATCCGGAAGGTTCGTTTTACCAGTGTATACTTAGTGATCTTCATCGACAATGATATGCGTTCGGTAGTCCCAACTTACTTAACTAAATTATATTTTTTAATATTTCCGAAATTTGTGCATTCAAGTATTATGCATCTTTCAACTCTCTCCAGCATTCAACATATGACTTATTGCTTTCAGAAAAAATCGTTGAAGAGCAATCATTTTTGGGTGGTGGCGTTGCTCGGTCAATGTACGCACTTCCAAGTAAGTCAATTATTGCATAATTGCTCAATTTCTATATTTGGAATATATCTCTAATAGCATGTAACATGGGATCTTATGGAAAGGGAATAATATAATAGTTATTTGAGAATATTTGGCTAGCTGTCAATAAAAATTGTCGATAGGCAGTTCACCGCCTAATATCGGTAAATATTTTCCGATAAAACAGCATTCGATAAAATATTATGGCACAAATGGGTAAGTTTCCTCATTTTTCGATTCATAGCATCTTAAAACATTTTTTCTTATGTGGTTAAAGTGAAGAAAGTGAAGCAATAAGGAGTGGATTCCAACGATGGTTTCGAACATAAAGTGCCCGTTTTTCTTTTTCAATAGTGTGTAACTCCAGTAAACGGAATATAAGAAGCAATTTTCAATATCCACTGGACAAACTGGTCAGCTCTATGAGTCGCAGCTATGTGCTTTCAGTCGTTTCCATATTATCAACTTGAAACAAGTAACGGAAATAATACTTGAGGTAAACCTAGCGGTGCGCCTAGCGATGCGAGTGGCTCCAAAATTGCGGTTGGAGGGGCAGCACCCAAAATCAGTGCTGGGCAACCGCGAGCAGGTTCGTCCATTCATCATCACTCTATTTATAGGCAATGAGTTTACGTTTATGAGGGAATTATGGAAATAAGTATTTTTTTGTCTTCAATACACGATTCGGGCAAAAATTATGTCAATTCAATTCATAATTCATGTTTATGAAATGTTTAGTGCTAACGAATTTTAGAACTTCATATCATAACACTACAAGAACAAAGCAAGGTGTGAGCATCATCGAAGAAAACGCTCCAGCATTATATGGGTTATTTGCATTAGAAGACAGCATAAAAATTGAGCATCACAAAATTAACGAATTGAAGATCATTAAGAAATTATATAGAAGCATATTTGAACGCTTTCACGCGAAGTTCAGCTAACCAAACTGTAATTGCTCCATTCGAAAAGAAAACTTAAGGAAATTCTTGAAAGTTTTGCCACTTTCATCGAAACATTCGAAGTTTTCCTATGTGAATGGCGATTTGCGTAAAAAAACTCGCACTGAATCGCTCTGATCGCTGCACGTGAACAATCAGTGCGATTAATGAACAATCAGAACGTCGACATAAAACATAGAAAAGAACGGTTGGAAATAAAGAAATAGATGAAGTCTTTCTAGAGGATAAATATGATAGGAAGAACAAAAGAGATATCCGGGGCGATTGTCGGCTAAAAATTTATTCATATGAATTAATTGAGCGTTTCTTTCATTGTGAGATCCTTTTTTTTTCATGTATTGGAATTTTCGTAGAAATCCGATACGACTTTTTATAAATTTTATAGAGAGTGACCAAGCTAGTCGCGATATGTGACTAAGTAACTAAAAGTGAGTAACACAAAAGTATTTTGAATTGTCAAAAAGAGCGGAACTAAACAAGATTATATAATGGTTGGAAAAACTATATTTACCTATGGAAATTCCAAGTGCTTATGCGAAGAGTATATAAGGGCTGCTTAAATGAGCTATCACTGTTTTCCACTTCATGACATTCAAATCTTGGATTATCATCCTGAGGCTTCTTTTATTATGACGAGACTAGATGATACATAGTGCACAATATTCTCGTATGAATACGATGCGTCACGAAAAATGGGAACATGCTTGATGAAATTTTGAAAGAAAATATTTCTAGGTGAGGTCGCTGGTGCTAGCGGTCGAGTAGGGGCTGGTGAAACAGGCTCTGTAAGTGGCCACAGAGGAGCTGGAGGAGCTGGAGGAGTCAGTCGGGTAGGTGGAGCGGATGTGGCTGGCGTAGCCGGAACCAAAGGTGGTCAAATAGGAGGTTTGTTCCATCATTCTACGGTTTTCTGAGGGTTAAACGACAATGAATATGAATTATTTAAATTTCAGTTAATTATATTCATCATGGTCAAGATGTATATATATACATATATATATATATATATAAGAAACTTGTTTCGTTGATATGTCTGGTTTGTTATCATCTAAAAGTGCTTTCATACTTGATGCTGTTAAATAAACACGAATAAATGTTCTTCGGTTGTTAGCGACAAATTTCCACCTCGATATGAAGTTGCTTCTGATTGCGTTTATGTTAAAATCGTTTCATAGTTTCATACTTCGATCCATTAAATGCTATCATGCTACTGCACTCGTTCTTCGGCGGCCATCGGTCCTATTACAGGGCACCTGACGTGTTTCTTGACCAAAGCAGCTGATTTCTTAGTATGTCATACATCGGTACACTGCATTTCGAAATAAGGTTTACGACGTCCTAACGAATTTCGATAATTGACGTGGTGAAATGTTCAAGGTGCTCCTGCTGCTAGTGGTAAACCAGGTCATGATGGTGCAGGTGGTTACGGTGGATCTGCCGGAAGCGGTCCGCGAGAAGCTGGTGCGATCAGTCAAGGTGGCCGTGGCGGTACTGTGCCGCAAGGAGGGCAGGGTGGTGAAGTTGGACCAGGTTTGTTTGTTTCACTACGAGGTTGGGAACCTCGTTTGTTTCTAGCTGAATCCTTCAAAAGTGTTTTGGCGAGCACTGTATGGTGAAAGACATTATGTGGTGGAATAACCTTTCGAGACCAATCATGTAGGGGAGTGGCACTTCTCGAGGAACCAGGGCTTCCTGCAGACTTTCTATGGACGTTCTCACAAGTTAGAGAATGCTTTACACGCTGATTGACTCTGTGAACTGCTTACTTGTTTGGAAACCTTGGAAGATTCATCACTGGCCTGACAATTAGACACCTTTTTTGAAAGATACCATATATTAGGTATATTTATGTGCAAGGAAGAGATGCACCCTGATCTCAAGATGGCGCAGCAGCTAAGAAGATATTTTATTGATTTGTATGGTTTATGATTGATTTGAGTGTTTTCTTCAGTCTTTGCGGCAATTTATTTAACCATGAATGAGTTTTTTGGTGCCAAGCGTCACATCTTTTTTTCAGGTGTTGAAGATGCTTCTGATTATGCTGGGATTAAATCTGTTTCATGCAAGGTCCTTCACATTTCGTTACTTTCATTTGTGGCCCTGAAGTTGATGTAATTGCTTTGTAGGTGGGGGTATTGTGCTGGAGCAATCGTTCTTGGGTGGCGGTCGATCGACGTATATGGCACCAGGTAAAACATTTAATTTTTCCATCTCGCTTACATTAGTGCCTTATTTATTGATATCAACATTGTGTCTAAATGACTCTCGGCAATTCAAAGGATGAAACTTTTAAGGGGTTCCTGGTGGCGCAGGTGGATACGGCAGCAGCGGATCAGGCTCTTCAACAGGTAGATCTGGAAGTGTTGGGACGGGCTATGGTGGCGCAGGCGGCTACGGTGGAAGCGGTCCGCGAGGAGCTGGTGCGGTTAGTCCAGGCAGAAGTGGCGTAGCTATAGGTAGCACCGGCGCTATCGGAGGTGGACCAGGAGTGCAAGGTGGTCAAGCTGGGCCAGGTTTCTTGCTTCACTTTTGCTAGACGTTGTAAAACTCGTTTGTTCCTTGCTGAATTTTCCAGGAATTCATCGTTGAAACCCTTAGATGATTCCTGGAGATTAATAAAGTAAATGAATGGCCATGTCAGTACTAATCGTATAGAGGAATAACATATCGGAACCAATCATATAGGGGTGAGAAGTTGAGATTAATCATATAAATGAATAACAAGTGTAGCGAAGTGAAAATAAAGAAAGGAATAAAAACCGCAATGAGAATTGGTTTGCAATCGCTTTGGAGACGCATCTCGCGAATTTAATGCAATTTGACAGAATTTAACAGACGGCTTGATCATTACTAAGAGGAAGTCGCATGAGACAATTCGTGTTTTCGAGACACGCTACCGTAGCAACTGTGTCAAGTCACATATCGCCAAGACAACACGTACACATTTGACTCAGATTCGGCAAAACCTTAGACTATATATTGCTTCAGTCATATGAATGCTTACTCATGTGGGCGTCGACAACAAAGGCGCAAATCGCAGCGCCGATCAGAAATTTCGGCATATGTGTCTGAAGGTATAGCTTGTAGGAGAAGGTACTTGGTACAAGGCTCAGCGACCAGGCGCTCTATGACGAGCGCTCTATGACCTTCAATGAGTACGCATAATGCTATGCGTGTGTGGTGTATTTTTCAGTTATGTTACGGATATAGAAACAAGTGTTAGTGGATATAAAACGTTTTATGCAAAGCTCATACTATCAAATGGAAAAAATACAAGTATTTTGCTAAATAGTTTGATTAAGAAGTTTGCATGAATAGACGTGAGAAAATGCGAGAAATTTTGCTCACAGCATCCAAAAATTAAAAATCCTTTGGAAGAGGCGCAAAAGAAGTAAAGATTCAACTCACCGAAAGAAAAAGAAACTGCGAATAAGCATAGAAGGAAGAAAGAAGAACGATTTTCCCATTAAAGGCTATTGACAGTAGGGCAATCTCATAGTGAGGCAACTCCAAAGAGGATGCTCTAAAGTACACCATTCAAATTGCACTTCCTATGAAGAAACACAATCTGTGGGCACGTCAGTTTCGAGGGGGGCACATGTGAATGTCGCTCGTAAGGGAGTGTCGGAGGAGCGTTTGGCTGTTTCATGGCAGTGGGAATGTCCGAACCTGGTTCGATAGTATTTCAACAACAACAAGTTGAATATTAAATCAGAGATTGTGTAAATTGGGGTGTAGAGAATGCGAATCCAGTATTCCCGAACATTCTCAGCGGTGCTGATTTCAGCAGGAAGATATGAGGAACAAACTTGAGAGCAATGTTTGAGAATGATGCAGTGATAGAGGATCATGGTTCTCTTAGGACATCTGTGGTGCTGAAGTTGATGTAATTGTTTTGCAGGTGGGGGTATCGCACTGGAGCAATCGTTCTTGGGTGGCAGTCGATCGTGCTATATGGCACCAGGTGTGTTCATCGAGTAAAACATTTGAGTTTTCTACCCCTCCTACATTGCTCGCTTACGTATTGACACCAATATTGCATCTAAACGACTTTCAGCAGTTTAAACGATGAAACTTTTAAGGTGGTCCTGCTGGCACAGGTGGATACGGCAGCAGTGGATCAGGCTTTGGAACAGCTGGATATGGCAGCGGTGGGTCAGGCTATGGTGGCGCAGGTGGCTACGGCGGTTCTGCCGGAAGCGGTCCGCGAGGAGCTGGTGTGATCATTCCAGGTGGCAGCGGCGGTGCTGCAGGAAGCACCGGCGCTATTGGACGTGGACCAGGAGTGCAAGGTGGTCAAGCTGGGCCAGGTTTCCCGCTTCACTTTTGAATTTGGTGGCTTATGTATTGGCACCGACATTGTATCTAAACGACTTTCGGCAGTTCAAACGATGAAACTTTTAAGGTGGTCCTGCTGGCACAGGTGGATATGGTGGCACTGGATCAGGCTCTGGAACAGGTGGATATGGCAGCGGTGGATCAGGATATGGTGGCGCAGGCGGCTACGGAAGCTCTGCTGGAAGCGCTCCGCGAGGAGCTGGTTCGGTCGGTCCAGGTAGCCGTGGCCTTGCTGTAGGCAGCAGCGGCACTACTGGGAGTGGACCAGGAGTGCAAGGTGGTCAAGCTGGATCAGGTTTCTAGCTTCCCTCTTGAAAGACATTGCAAAACATGTTTGCTCTTTTCTATTTTTGTGTTCTCAGCATGTGCCCACATTTGAGAATAGAGTGCGATTTGCAAAGGATGCCTCATTGAAGGTGTTGATTTGCAGCCTATCATCTTGTAAATGTTAGGCTATATATGGCGCTTTATATAAAGCCCATATTTTAAAAACCGCTGCAAACTAAACTCAACAGAAAATACTCGAAAACTAAAGTACTCGAGATATTATACTTCATGATTTCTCAGAAAAAAAAGCTTCATAATAGGATGCTTCATAAAAATTGATAAATATGCAGGAAGTTGTCGCCCAAAAGTTCTTTAAAGGTGAACTGTTTCCTTTGTTCATTGCTAGGGTTTTGTGGGATTGCTCAAAATTTCATACGAAAAACCAAATATTATGTGACCATGACGAAATTTCTTAAGTTATTTCGTGCATTGCACTGTTTTGTTTTCTCTGAGGTGTTCTCATTTATTTCGTTCAATTGAGAGGTGATGATGCAGGCATTTACGCAACACTTCTTGCGGTGGATTGCCATAAGTTAACGTGTAGTAGCAAGGTAGATGAGATCGGCCTCCTAAGTTGACTCCATTATATGAGCTAAAATCATTACTTGAAATCTTGGAATTCGTCACACAATTAGCGGCTACTGGAGAATGTGCAAAAGCTCGAGATATTGTAGGTGCACAAGTGGAGTTTGTTTTGTTCGAATTATTCGGTTTCTAGTTGATTAAAATTGCTTCTTGAGTTTGTTTATTTTTTGAAAACAAAATTATCGTAAATGAATGTTCCTTGGTGATTTGCGTGAAGTTTTCTTCCCATTTCCGTGATGGTTCTCATAGTACTGTTTTATGTAAGGTCTTCCATGGCTCGTTACTTTCAATCATGGTGACAATGTTGATTTTACAGGAGGTGGCATCATGTTGGAGCAATCATTCTTGGGCGGCAGTCGATCATGCTATATGGCACCAGGTTGCAAGCTTTGATTTTTCTTTTCTCCCTGTTCGACCTACTTCCTTTTTCATTCAATCACTACTTTTCTGCCTTAGTCTTATGATAAAGGCTGCAAAGTTTTTACGTCACTTTTGAGAGTCGCTTCCATGCTCTTGTTTTATTCGCTTTACCGAAAAATTCCATTTGAATGCATTTGGTGCTTTAGATGATCAACGTTCGGTGGTAATTTGGCTAAATTCGTTCGGGGCAGCTTTTTGAAGTTTCCAAGGGTAATCTTTTTTCTTACATGAAATTCCACAGGAAGGAAATTGGGATGGCCGCAGCGCCCTTTTGAAATCCAAGCAGCATGCGATGCGGTGTTGCGCATCAGACTTTTTTTTCTCATGGCGGATGTATTATAAATGATTTAGAATCATTGCGGAAATGCCTGTCTTTGGGAGCGAATTTTGTGGTTGCCCTCTTGCAAATATTTGGGTCATGGCGTCGGTCGATTTCACTTGTTTTATTAAGGCTAAGAACGATGAGCTGAAGCTTGAAATTTGCTTCAGAATGCATTGAGAATCTTTTAGATGCTAGTGTTGGTGGCGGTATGAGCAGCTCCAGCACAGGTGGAACTGGAGCAACAGCCGGCACAGGTGGAACTGGAGCAAGAGCTAACATAGGTGGAGCTGGGGCAACAGCTGGCACAGGTGGGACTGGAGCAACAGCCAACATGGGTGGAGCTGGAGCAACAGCCGGCACTGGTAAGTTTTTATTTCAACTCAAATATGGAATTAAAAATTTTGAGATAAGCATCTCAGCTGTTATAGAATGCAGTCACTCTAACACGTATGTGAAATGACTTTACTGCAGTTCTCGATGTATAGTGAGATAGAGCTCGAATGCCTTCGTGATTTTATTGGCTTTTTAACGCTTGACAAGTCGACCTAAATTCTTGCTGCGCTGATTACATATATATGAAATTGATGTTGCTTAATGTGTTTTTTTCTTCTTGATAAAAGAAATCGTTTCAGGAGGTGCACACACAAACACTTCTCCTCCACCAGCAAAACAACTTCAATCAGTTTATATGAGCCTGCCACGTTGATATCGATTATAATGCATCGTGCTATCGCCTATCAATAAACAGAGATTTACTTTTTTTCGATCCACATATTTGAATGAGATACAGTTGGATGCTAAACCGGCTGAATGAATAACAGACCGGAATTGAACCTATCAGCGGTATTATGGATGTTAGGACACACATATCATATGATGGAAATCCTAGCGATCATTATTGAGAATCAATGCTTTTTTTTTTTCTAAATGAATTGATTTCTGCCATCAGCCGTATGTACATCGCAAGAAATTTGAACGTAATTGCGACAAAGAGAGAAAATGAAAAGCACACCTTAATGACTGATGAATGGTCCCGTTGAAAGAAAGCTTTTTGTTGCTAGGATTCCAAACACATATATTTTCCTATCTTGCATTAGCATTGGTTGGTGTAACTTTCCAGAGTATATCCGCAATGGGAAGTTGCTCAAGTTCTACCAAGAAAAAGGTATTCATTAAGTACTCGTATACAATTCCAGTTCGATACTCGTTCTATTGTAGCATTTATATTTCACTGATGAATATTTGTCACGGCACTATATTTTGCTATGCTGTTTTGCCGGTTTGTATTGGCAAGGTATATTTCGGCACGCCTTGTTTGTATGTGTCTGCACACCTGAAGCTGGACGTCTAGAGGGTGGCATCAGATAGTATCATTCATTCCAATCTGTCAATTTTAAAAGGAGTTATAAACATTTGAAGACCCCTAAAGATTTCCAAAAATTTGCTACGGTCATAATCACAAGTGGTTAAGTCTATTATAGAAGAGTTGAATGGACAATCGAACCAATCTTAGAAGTAATTTATGAGAATGGATAGCACGTCAAGTTATAAACGAAATCCTGATTTCCTCAGTTTATCACAAAACTTTTGCTTCTATCATATCTCAATACAGTAATGGATCTCTTCTCCAACAAATCGCTCATGCAGTGATATCAGGCAATAGATGCAAACTGATCACTAAATAATATCATAGGATTCTGATATTCGATTGTGCAGTAATTCAATATTTCTAATATATACAGACAAGATTTCTTTTGCTTGTTCAACAACCGATTTTTACCGAGCACAACGACGAAACAAATTTTTACCAGAAGAAGATCTCTACAAGCGGTTGCATCAGTTACAACATGTATTCATTATTGAGTTTATTAAAATATTAGAGTAGTTCATATGTGGCGATTTGCAAAAATTGGTATCATACAAATTCACGTTTCTTCACTTCCTTAAGGACAAAGACAAAAACAGGAAGAATTCAGTGAAGCCAATCGTAGTGCAGCCAATTGAACAACCGTCAAATGAGAAGAATAAAGCAAAGCCCGATATCGTACCAAACGACAACAAACAACAAGATGGGAAAATTCTCACCGATGGTATTGTACAGGTATGTTCTCCATTAATACTGCGCGTACACTCAGGAATATACAAATATTGAATCTTCTTCAGTACACGTTCGTAGTTTCGAATAAATTGATCCGGAGCTCAATGAGTTTAAGCTACTGCATCGGTTTTCAGAACATTTTTTAAATTCCGTGGCTTTAGTAATGCAGTTGTTGCAAAAAATCGACATCATAAGCTAGCAGAATTATAAGAGTAATAAAAGAGCCATAAAATTTAAAATATTGTTTAAAACATCAAACGATTCTTAGTTCTAACTGTGTTAGATTTAAAGAACAATTTCGAAACATCACTATAGAGGTCATAGTTCTTAATGGTTCTTCGAATCGAACTAAATAGAATTCATTCAGCTATCTAACCGATGACTTCATAGAAGAGAAATTTTGAGGAATACATCAATCTGGAGAAGGCAATTTATCGACTTGAACGCAAGAATGTGTTGAAGAAATATGAAGCAAAGACATTATTCGCTGATGAAATCAAGAAGACTCTCGATCAACTTGAAGCAACCTTCAAAGAACTCAAAAAGCAGACGTTTGTCTCATAATAGTGAAATAACTTCAAATATTTTCCTCAATTTTAGTCATGAATAATAATCAAATAAACAAATCGTTAAAGATATAGAAGCGAATATGCCGCTATCATATTTGCATATTGATTAACTTAAATCCGATTGTTATTGAAATTCTATGATGCTGTACGTTTTTTCTCTCTTCCAAAAATTGCCTATCATTTGTGCACTGCGACCGTACAATTTAACTCGAGTATTAAGTGGCACTAGTATCACATTCTGCTGACAAACAGTAAATAATACTTAGTTACACATTAAATATTTTTTCATGTTATGAATTCATTTTCCTCATTGCTTAACAACTTCAATATTCTAGGCTATTTTCAGTGAGAAGGAGAAAGCCGACGTTGACAACATTGAACAGCCATCCGTTAGGTCATTTCTAAAGCAACAGGTTGATTCTCATTACCATTTCCACCACAATTAAAGCAAGATGCTTCGTGAATGAGGGATAGTCACATTGGATCACTTTGTTGCAAGCCTAATCGACCACTGTATAAACGTTAAAATATCTTAACATATGAAATGTTTTCCATGCTGATCAGTGATCTGATCGATCAGCACCTGCAAACATACATGTATTGCGATTAATGCAGTTGCTTATCATCACGTTTAAGCTAGCGATCATAAGTGCAACAGATTTTATATATATATATATATATATATATATAATATATACTTGTTTCATTTAATGAACTTTTTCAGGGTACATGGGACGATCGCTTCAATAAGGAACAACGAGATTATCTGGAGGCATTAAATAAACAAGAAGTAGCCGAGAAAGTCTGCACGCATATATAATTTCTTTTTGCGATAGCAATTTTTAATTCAATTGCTAGGCTGGAAGAAAAAAACAGACTATATGATAGACAGTCAGCGACGGCTGCCTCCAAAATGAGGTGACCTCCACTCTATTTCCTTGGAGCTCAAAATTTGGACTTTAAACTCGAATTGCACAAAAAAAAGTGTCAATTACCATTGATTGAGCCCTACCTCGAGAACGTGAGGAGTCAGCTCTCTGGTTGCTACTTCCCAGAGCTAGGATTTGACTCGTGGGATCAACTCCAACTTCGAGACGACTCAAAATACCGAATTAAGTCTAGTGGGATCTTCCTTTGTATGAGCTTTCGTCTACCGTTCCCTCTTCTGTGGCAAGAGTTGAGGCCGCTGTTTTCCATTGTCCTTTCTCAGCTGCAACAGAAATATCACATGCCCTTAAGTTTCACTGCCCCATAGATGGCAACACTTGAAAGCAATAAATGGTAAAGTTCGGGGTAGTTTTCGATCTGCAGAGCCGAAATGGTGAACGAAGAGCGTGAATAACAAAGTGCACGGAAGGAGGCCCCGATGGACTCACAAGTTCGGCAAAAGCTCAAAAGCATAGAATATCGTGAATTCCTGTTTCTTTCCACATCCGCCATCTACGGTTTTCCATTGATTACATATTGGTCATGGGCCCAATAATTGCGAAATCATTATGAGCTGAAAAAACTGGGTTGCAGTCGTGAAGCAATGAATATAACGGTGGAGAAGGGGAGGGTTTCCACAAAGCACACTCGTATATGATGGAGTTTTTGACCTTTGAAGGGAAGGAAGGAAAGATTGAGTTGAAGTACTGAGAATAAAAAAAAATTAATAAAAGAAAAAAAAAGTTGTAAAATTTGAAAATAAAATTAAATTGATAGTCATTATTTTTGCGATGGAAATTGAGTGAAAAATTTGAGGAAATGAATGGAGCTAAAAAACAATATGAGAGAGCTGCACGAGTCGCCGAAATCTATAAAGAACAATGCGACAATCTAAAGGAGCTACACGAGAAACAAGATCAATTACTAAGTATGAATTCCCTAACTTGAGATCATCATATTTTGATTATGTTATTGAAAATTTTGGTCAATTTTCTAAAAAGCTTAATAAGTATTTAACTATTCTATACGATCAAAAAGATGTGAAATTATTTAGCGTTAATAATAATTATATTTTGCCTTTATTTTCATCATTTTTCATCGTTATTTTTATAATCAATTGCATAGATTAATGAATTTAGCGACAATATTTGGCCCTGATTATGCAAGCGAGAAAGAGAATCGACTGGAGGCGGCATTAGATGATGCGACAGAATGGCAACAACGTGTCTCGTTAGCGAAATTCAAATGGACCAATGGACGAGTACTACTTGTGCATGCTTGTACACAAATGGCATTCGGTATCACTAGATGGACTGAACTTGAGCATATAGACCCAAGGTATGGATCTTTTTCTGATCATATCCATTTAGGAAAAAAGAGGAAAAATAAAACAATTAGAACAAATCTCTGAGAAACGTTGACATATTTTTAGCATCATTTGAGTTAATGTTTCTGTGAAGTTTTCAACTACTGCAACATTCACCTTAACTCATCTAAATCGTTTGATGAAGTTTTTTTTTTGCAATCAAAGAGTTGCAGTGATTAAGTTATGGATATTAATTGTATGATAATCGAAATCGTGAGTCGTTTTTTTTTATGTTTTTATAATTCATATTAGTTGAATATATTCCACTGATCAAAAATTTTTGCTAGATAATCGTATCTAAAAGATAAATGAATATTTGCAGTAATACACGTATGAGATATTTTGCTGCAGCAGAGGCAAGAAACAATTTCATTGCCGCCACACAAAACGTTCAATCATGTCGAGTCTATCTTGGTAAGGTACGTTGAAATATATCCATCGATTTATTGATAGACATCGAATTCATCTTGATCTCTTTATTTATTCTATTGTTCATGATCTATATGTATGTGATCGCTGTAATACTTGGTATACATTCATAGATTCCGGCTATGTAGCTTATACTGAGTATAGACGAAGAGACTCTAACTACATCCCGAATTCCATAAGGAATATCATCCTTCTAAATTTTTTGCAGTATTCCTATTATGTTCCATATGCTATGAACAAGCTATTAAATAAAAGTTCCCCTCCTATCCATGTTCGACAGGAATATTTAGGTGAGAGTTGATTCATTCAGGGCCAGAAGTAAATCTTTTGCGGGTCGGTTATCCCATAGCCTGCTTAGTAACTAGCGCATCGTTCAGGTTCATTTTCCATATTGCACGGAAGAGGAAATGTCCCTGATGAACGAAACGTTGAATAGTGCCTTCAACGATATTCAAACGAATGCAACCCTCAAGAAAGCACTAGACGTCTACAAGGCAACGCACAAAAAGGTTCGTTTAATACTTCTTCCGGAACGGAATTCATATCATCCCTTTCCTTCCAGAAACCACTCGCAGAAAGGGGAGGGAATAGAGGCAAATTGTTGCTCATACCGAAACTCACACCAAACCCCTCTTCTCACACCTCCTCTGTCTTTCCTATTTTCATTGATAATCTTAGCACCTGATGCAAACAATGGCAAGCGATAAGCGAACATAATCGAACGACATTTTAAAGTATGCAATGGAATTCGGTGAGGATTGCTCGAGTATGCCAACAAAAAATACTCAGAGACTGATGGCCACGTTTTCCTCTTACGCCTATCGCTTTCCTCACCCTTTCATATCGGCCCTAATTTAAAATATCTCCTCCATACATCATCTCTTTCACCATTGCTTACAACAACTTTGAGGACTTAATAAGCTAAGATTTTTTTATAGAAAATTCAAGCTAATCAGACCTATGTTGCTTTAAAAATATTCAGGGCTTCATTCTAGCTCCTAGACAACCAAAAAATATAAAATCGGCAAGAGGTAGATTTAAACAAAAGTTCAATTCTATTCTTGGTTAATGTTTCGAATAGTGCCACCTAAAGGGTATTAGCTGTCTCTTTCCGTCCATTTCACTCATTCATGAACATTAAGATTAAGATTTTTTCATTGGAGGGCGTGTAGTTTTGGTATTCTGCTTCCCATTCTGCCTGTTTAACTCACTGATAAGCAATCAGAAGAAATTATGATGTTCCTATACCCCGATTTCCAATATCTTTGACATTTCCGTTCTAAGAAACCGTCCCGTACTTCCTTTTCCGGTTTAATTGGCTGGATTACTCCCATTCTCGTTCTTTACTATCATTTATGAGTATTTGTTGATAATTTTAGCAGTTCAGTTCTTCATCGAATGAATCTGATCGGGAAGCTTACACGTTCGAATTAACATTAAATTTATACGACTTCTTCTTATGCTATAGATTTGCCATTCAACATGACCATTAAGTATCGTTGTTAATTTAGATTGCCAAGAAACAGAAGCAACTTCGCGAAGAACGTTTAGCTCTAATGAAGAAGAAGGTGAAGTCGGAACTTGGGCACGAATTGAAGATCTCATATGATGATGGAGACGTTGAAGACGATTTTGAAAACGAGATTCTAGCACTTGAAGCCGAAAAAGTCAATGATCAAGGCGAATTACCGGGCAATGATTTATCAGTAAGATTTTCCATGTTTATTGATGAAATTACCCTTTCAACTGAACTAGTTTCACTCAAACTAAAATATTTCGTTAAGTCATAGGTTTTTTGTCTCATATTTAGGTTGTAAAAATGCCGATTTTTCTCGAAAAGAAGAGCTGAAGAAAGAAAAGACTGAAAATTTCCTCAAAATTACATTACATGCCTTAAGCAGATTCTAAATCAACCGCAATTTGCATACATGTGAGCTTGTAAGCAATCAATAGAATGGATTGAGATGAATACATATAAGTATAGATAATAAATCGTTCGAATGAACGACATTATACAAAGCTTTCGATATTAGTGCAGATTTTCTGTACAAATTTAATATGAAGTTGCTCTTTGATTTTTGGCCATTCACTTGGAATAATTTAAGAGATTGGATATCAACTGATTTAAGCGCAATGATCTGAAATAATTTGCTATGAAGGAGTGTAACAAATATTTGCATATTGTTTATCCTTCAAATAATTGCATAGAATTGTAAATCGTTGTTCAAAAACTTTCTTCATCAACAGTTTCAATCGACCTAAAAACTCCCATCGTGTGAGGTTTGCTATTAGTTTTTTCTTGCTCAAATATATGATTTTAGGAAATTCTGAACTTATCACAACCGGATGGACGTCAGCCTTCACCGGTTCCTAAACTGGCTCCGATTCCGGATAAAGACACTTTGTTTGGTTGGTTTTTTTTTCGCATTAAAAAACTACCTCTGATAGAACTTAACAACTAAATTAATGAAAGTTATGGCATAATATCGTTAAGCAAAATATATTATTACTAGAGGCTGCCTTGATTCCTCTTTAATTGTGGTCATTTAAAAATTAGTAACCAACGTTTCATGACGTTTGAGGCTAAAACATCGTTCCTCCATGAGGATGCAATCTGTTACAGGTGATATCGAGTGGTAAATCTAAAGTAAAATATGCAAATTTTTGTTTCCTTTTGAGATTGAAACAAGTTCGCGAATATTTTCTGATTTATAGGCGATGTAAAGCAAAAATTAGATGAATATGATAATACGAGAAAAGCAATCGAAAAGAGAAATAATCTTCAACGAGAAAAACAACAAATGGAATTACAGGTATCTTTGATTCATATTCAAACAATTTTCTGAATTATGCGGTTGATATAAAAGTTAGTACATAGGATCAGTCCAAAACTGAGGTCATATATGGAGAAAATGCTTTGCTGATCGTTTATGACAATGATGCCAATATATTGTATGAGTAGGGGTTCCATACTGCATATAGTTTTGGCGAATTTCTCGTTTATGAGTGCCTTTCAAATTCACCGTTGCCCAACTTTTCCCGCATCAGAGCTACGTTCAAAAAAAAGAATAAACAAATAAATAAATAAATAAACAAATAAAAATAAATAAACAAATAAATAAATAAATAGGTAAATAGGTAAACAAAAAAATAAGTAATAAATAAATAAATAAAGCAAAACTCCATTCCATATTTTTCGAGGCTATCGAATCATATAAAGTGATATAAATGATATAAAAATGGTGGTTACAACCACTACCAATTTTCCTAACTCTATTTCCCATATATAACAAGTTTACAGTTGTTTCAATTGTCGAAATCTACGACAAAAAACAAGAAAACATTGCAGGAAAAACTTCGTATTCGTGCTCAGAATGGCCGTCGTACGCGTGCACAACGTAGACAATCCGTAATGCCAATGGAAACGTCTATCGAAGCTTAGAGCTTCAAATCGCAACACACAAATCTGCATCAAAAGAAAATACGAAGATTTCTCTACGTTTATGCTTCAATGCTTCCTAAGTGATAAAACTCGCAAACATACAACTCGCTCGTTGGCAGAAACAGAATCTGCTTTCCTGTTTGAAGATTTTTCAATAATATTACAAGTTTTCCAGTAGCCACCTTCATCATGGGAACGAAAGGGGGGAGGGGCAGCACATTCAAGTATTCATTCGACTGATTCAAATACATTTTATTGTTCTTTTGCATATACTTTCATATTCAAGCGATGTACACATAATGATGAGGAAATACCATTTTAGCCGACTAACTGAAAAAGTCATCATCTAAGATTTCATCTTTTATGGATAAAGCTTGAATATGTTCATATAGAGGTTTTATCTCATAGATAATTAGTGCCGGCATTTTTGTGGCTAAAGAGGATCGTGTAATGTGTTACTTAGAAAACTGTATAAGTTCCATGCGAGATAATAGATGGAGAAACGTGCTAAAGGGGCTGATAATATATGAACTTCCGCTATTTCGCTTATTTAACCAATTCTCCAATTAACTTTTCATAAGTTATTAACAACTAAAGAAAATTTCGGAGTAAATTGGCAATGTACCAATTTCATTGACTGTTTACAGCAGCCAATCCCTCGTTCCCAAATAGTAAGAGGAATTGTTGTTGCTGTCGACCACTCGATTGCCAGTCGGAGTGAGGGTCTTCCCAGGTCTAAAACCATCGATCAACGCATAGAGCGGAGCTATTGATGAGAGCAACATGGGTGGAATAGTTCGACGACTAGCGAAAATGACCACTCAGATGGTTCGAATACGAAATAACGGATCGCCAATTCCTGCCTCTACCTTTCCTCCTCCTTAGCTGAATGATTTTCTCAGACATAGGAAAACATCCACTAATATTCGATTGTACAGGCATCAATCGATTACACAAATAACTTAACAATTTTCTTCTGCTTTCAACAATCACCTAATAGCTCACGCACAAGAGCATAAGTGGTAGCAGAATATAAAATGAGCACTACGCTTATCCGATTTTATTGCGCTTGCTTCCATAGATGTCAAATCGGCACTATTGGATCACCAAACATATAGACATAGATACCCATATGCCTATACATAAAGCCTAGAAACCTGTGCATAAACATATAAGCACATGGATTACGTATTTATGTTGAAGCTAATTATGGTTCGGCTTAGGCTTCGACAATGCTGTGTTTTTGATGTTCAATGAAAACCCTAACCGCTGACATAAACAAATTCGCGGCCTTTCGCTTGTCGGGTTATTTCTGTACTAGTGATAAATGATTAAGGCAAGTACTATATGAACACTTAGTAAAGCTTGGGCAACGACTCGTATCGTAATTTAAGAATCATCAATTCTTTATCTCTCAGAATCCTCTATAAAAAAGTGCTCGAACCGAATGACAGGATTCCCTATTACTGTTTCGTCTTTTAATCCTCTGATTTCATAGCATTCTGAAGCCCTCTTCCTATGTATGCACTTCAGTAGCGTCTGATAACGAAGTCGATAAGGATTTCGTTGAAGTGGATGCACATGCGTCATCACGATTAAGAATTCAAGAGATTCTTGAAGACGTACACACAGCATTCTCGAATTGTCCTCCTCATGTGGCCATTTGTCTTCGAATGCTCGAGTGCAAATCTATGCAAAAAAAAAAAAGCAAAAAAGCAATTTCTCCTACTTTGAAGTGGGGGAGGAGAGGGGTCATCACTATTGCATACAAACCTGATCCTTGATATCGCCTATAACAGATCTAGGTCACATTCAATTGCTGAATATATCACTCTTTATTAGAATATTGTGTTGCTTACGCAATATGATATTCATTGGGAGCTGCAGCTTGCGATTCGACATTTCCGCCTTGATAGGGCTAAATGGCGCTAAAATATGACATCCTTTTTTATTTCTGAGGTGTACTATTTTTTAGCATATCTAATTCCTGCTGAACATCATGAAGCAACTCCTCAATAAAACTATTCAACAACCACATTCAGATACACATCAATGAGGTTGGCACATTATGCGCTTTTTTGTTTCAAGTGGGCTAAATCAGTCAGCTTCATTTTATTCATGAGAAATAATAAAAACGACTGATGATTTTTATTAGTGTTTTCACGAATGCGACTATTCCCACAAATCTTTAGCAGCTGATTCGTTTCTTTCAAATGCCGTTTGGAGCGAAACGATTGTCCAGTTGGTTGTAAAACGCCTACTCATTTTTGTCATGTGGAAGTGACTTGAACATTTTCCAAAAGCAATGCGCCACTTTGAATGTTTACAATTTTGCAAGTAGGATGGATTATGTGTATTAAATTATTTGTTTTAATACTCAATTGTCGCCGAGTTGAAAGTATCAAACTCATAAATACACACATACATCCGCACAAAAATGACGTCATCATCATGAGATTTGCAAGTAGAAGTGCAATTTTGCAGAATCGCATAAGATATCATGTTATTGATTTTTTTTGCCCAACAATGAATGGGCTTTCTTCAAGCAAATTTATTCCGATTTGATTGAAAAGATATTCCCAAAGGAAATCCGAGTCAATTTTTTCCAACTTGCGAGCTTTGTCTTCAATATCCAGACTTTTTGATATCCTTCAGAAAGGATCATTCGTTGTGCTGAGTATATGATGTCATGTGGCCAAATATAGGAATATTTGTGCTCATGATTCGAGAGTGTTTCCTCTAAATTAACCGAGTTCAGCTAAATTGAGATAATTAAATAAATGGCTCTCCAATTTTAGCTGCATCATTCAACTTCTGTCAAAAATTTTTATGTTGAATAAGAGTTTTGAAGTAATATACTTGTGGTCTACACATTGATATTTCTCTATGTGTTTCTCACATTTGATGCAATGGCAACTTCAGCTGTTGAACTGCAGAAGAAGAGGCGATGAAATTTTGATGACTATTATCTATGCATTTTTTTTTCAAATCGTTCAATCATCGTCTTCTGGATAGCTACTGGCATTAAATGTGCCGAAAAATTGCAGCTCAACTTTGCTCCAAATACAACTGAGTGTAACCCTAAAGCGTCCTATTTTTGAGAGGGATTCGCATGATTTGTGATGAAGTATCACTAAATTTTCACCAGCAATAAATAATACAGGTAATACTATCTTCAGGTATGATTCTCGCCCATGCAACTCATATTCACCGGAGTATTGCTATCGCTCGTTACTGAAATATTTTCAAGCGCTGAAATATCGGTGCTAAAACATTTGTTGTCATATTCTCAGCACATCCTACTAAACATCGGATAGATCATTTAAGAAACAATGTGCAAGTGTTCATTTTGTTTTGTTTTGTTTTTTTTTCAATCTTTCATCGATCAATTTAAATGTTGGTATTTCAAAAACACCTATCATACCAGCCTGGCTGTCGCACATTCCCATTTGATGCTGAAGAGCAAATGAAAGATGTTTGAACGCTTATATATCCAATGAACAGTTGGTGCACAATATACGGCATTTTGTTCTCGCGAGCCAATTGATACTGACCCCTCATGTAATCACCCCAACAGCCCTGCTGCATTCCTCTGAAATATGATGTATTGGCAAGCTTTTTACAACATCTTACCAGCGTCCAGTCGGTGGTCACTCCAGCATACAGCTCTCAACTTTCTCACTTTCGTATTTATGATTAACGTAAGTGTATATGTGTAGCGCTACAAACTGTTTCGTTCTTTTCAATTAAGTGAATTATTTTTACTTCATTTCGTCATCATTCCCTATGAATAAGAGGCGATAATTTCATCATAAATTCGGTGATAATCCACTCTTATATCTGAGAAGAAAATTTTTTTTATGAAGATATACCTGAATACATCTTAATCAACATTACATTAGCACGGTTTTTTTTTCCAGAAGAGCCTGAAGAGTTGCATTCCTATAAAAATATTCATAAATTGAGAGAAATTTTTGATTATTTATAGATCTTTTTCGAAATCTAATTTGTGCTCTTTCACGTAAATCCTTCATCATGTACGAAAATTGCTCTACGTCACATCGTTTACGTAACCTCAAATGTTAACGAGTGTTTATTCGTTTTGCTTTATCCTCACGAAATAATTGAATTTGAACAAGGACCTCCTCTCATTTCTCTTAGAATCGTCACCGCTTTCGTTTGATGAATTCACTAATCAAAGAGCGCCTCAAAAATGATTTTACTTTTCTGTGCTTTTTTTTTTCGATTGATTAATCACAATTTTTTTTCCGTACAATATGCAATACGCTCAAAATAGAGCTGTTATTTCTCAATATGTGATAGTTTTTATTAATTCATTTATCAATTCATAATGTCATATGCATTCGTGTTGCAACCGGAAGTAGCTGTCACAAAGTCAATGTCAATATCAGACAACTTTAACAACTTTAAACTTGGAAGCATACTCCGCCTATGAGCGTTTTTTTTCTCAGCAGAAATTTTATCCCGCACGAAGTTTTGCACCGAAAATATTGCAATCAATTCTCAAGTAGGGCATAAGACTGCGAAGAGACCCTCGAGCATTCTTTTGGAGAACACGATTTTATGTAGGCGCATCATGGCCGCATCGTGTCTTTAGATGTATGTACATAAGTGTGTGTCGTCTTCTCTGTTTCGCTTTCTGATAACTCCAACTTAAACTCCAGAAGTCTCGAAGCTGGAGTTATGAAATTTGGCAAATATAGCGTGCATGTCATCGTATGTTGCATCCTTTTTTGATCAATTAACTTCAACAAGAATCTGCTAAATAATGCAGTTGAAGTTGCTAAAGAGAGCTGTGTGAGGTTTGCGCCCATCAGACTCTCATTTTCACCGATTGGCTAACGGAAAAGTGAATTTCTACTGGAAAATTTGCACAAGCATCAGGTTCATTTAGAATGTGAAACAGTTATCTAGCTTGTTTGGCTGTTTGCACGTAATTTTTGAAACCGGTTGATCTTTCGAGCCCGATGTGAAAATGCACATGTTGCCATAACATCTGACGCACTTTTCCATTTGCTAATTGAGAATGTGGCGTAGTTCCGGTTTGGTAGCATATGTTCCATTTCAGCGTTTCATTGCACGTTTGAGTTCCTCCACACGGATACATGTTACAAAGAAGTGCAACACTAAGCGATGCACAACGAATGAAATCGGCATGCCCCCAAATCCCATAGGGAAGTGCGTCTCCGCACTAAGAGGCTCATAAATGAATTTCCACTAACGCATTTTTATTCGTCCAAATCTTTTCCATTCATCTTCTCGTCTTCGTTTCTTTTTTTTTTATTTCTCGTTAGGCTTTCTTCAACCCAATTTACATGCGTTCTAAAGCACTAACTCAGTAAAATATAGTCATCGATGGTACACAACACTAGTATATGAAATAGACGATTGCCAATTTGAGTCAAACTTTGAGTGCTCGTTTTTCGTTGTTTTTAATATCGAATATAATTATGATGAAGTGATTTGATTTCGCTTATGCGTTCTAACAACTGTAATGGAAGATGCTACTAATATTCTTTTTCTTCTTCGACTATGGATGACGCCCAATACTGTAACGTTGCATCGTTTTCTTGATAGTAGGCAATGCTCCGCTTCATCCTACCGTTCCTTCCTTTTTTCGCCACTGAATTATCCCTTCAATAACCACCCCCCCCTCCCTCAATCCATAAGTAGTCGCTTGCTTTCTAAATCGATTTATAAGATTGTAACTTATGATGAATGATCGAGTGTTGTTCACATGATGATAAGCATTAGCCGATAACACAATGGTGACAAACAAACCATTTAGAATTATTAATATCAAGCAATAAAAGGTAGTAGTAATAAATATTTGAAATCGATGATATACCATACTCAAAAATTTCCCGTAGTGAGGAAGCCGTTTTTCGATGCAGTCGGGTGTCGTTGAGCATAAAACACAACATATCGCGTGACATTCATTATAACCCATATATATTCTTTTAATTCATTATTCTATACAATGAATAGAATTCACTCATATTACGCTAAGTAGATACTTCATAAAATAGCTTTCTTAACACGCTAATAATGAAATATGATGTAAATCCACTTTCTGAAAAATCCATTTTTAAAATAGAGTACAAAGTATTCGTATATTTATATTTCACTCATAGAAAACTAAAGAAGGAAAATTAATCACACGCATAAGACGATTACTCCGAAATGAAGAAGTAATTAAAGTAGTAAGTTTATCGATATTTTTTGATCATAAAGAAGTAAAGATTAAATATGAAATCAAAAAGACTGATGAGCAAAAAAATAAATAAAAAATAAAGTCGTAGCGCTTGATTTATATATAAACATATAAGTCATCAATAGAAGAAATATTCATACCATTTTAATTCCCAGATTTCATAAATCTGAGTGGGAATATTATTCGAGTTTGTCGTTTTCTCCACCGAGAAATTTTTTTAATGCTAATCCAAAGAAATTGAAGTGAATTTCACACGAAATGAACTTTTGTTTACAGTAAAAATAGTTGAAGTTCTAATGGAATGTTTACTAAAACCTTTATATTCATCATATACATCGCAGCCTTTCCATTCACTACCTTATTTTGCACTTTGCCAATGGAAATTTTTATGAGCACACAAATATAGTATCAAAAGTTCTTCGCAAATGCTCTTCATTTTTCCTCGCATTTATAATGATTTTATTTTTCTCACATGTGGAAAAATTAGCCTTAAAATATTTTGTACGACGCTGTTTTCTAATATTTGCAGGTGATAGGGTTTGACACAACGAATTGCGAGCGTTATCCACATTATGCATAATGACTAATATTAGAAATTCAGTAAATTATTTAGACAAGTGTTTGACGTCTATAAAATTTTTTTAATGCCTCATTTCAGCCATATTCAAACTCGTCTCTAGAATATCATCGAAATAAATCAGCGTTTTCTAGAATTGCTAAAGCATTATGATTTGTGAACATTGAATTGGTAGCTGAAATATTGTGATGAAATGAATCTCTTCAATTTCTGCTTAATTCTACTCTTGAGATGATTGCATGAACATCATAGAAATTTCTTCTTGCATTTAACTAATCGAAATTAACTTTTTCATTTGTCTTGCATTACAAGTATAGTGAATATTCGAATTTTTTTTTGATTTTTCACTCATTTCAATGAAATAAAGGTCTAAAGTTAAGAAATATAGAACCTTAAATATTTCTTTATGAATATGATTTCTTAATTTCATGCTCTAAAATGCAACGTTATTCATCTCTGAAACCAAGTGTGTTTTATGTTTCACCAATCACATTTTTCCGGCTATATACACATTTCAAAATGATCCACTGATTTTGAGAAAGCTAAAGACATTTGAAAGCTCAAAAAAAAAAAATTTCTCAGCATTTCATATTGGTGGTCTTTCTTTGTTTTGTATCGTTTCGACGTGAAAAGAAACAACTCTTTTCTGTGGCTTATTTTTTAATAAGAGAGCATCTATTCGCAATTAATGTTTCTTAATATCTTATGCATTGGCTAGCCAAATTTGCAAATACAAGAGACGCATAACCTCCTAGCGCCTTAGGCGCTCTTTTGGGATTTGTTTCGATTTCCCACAGATATTTGGTCTCTATGGGGAAGATATTTCGACAATTGCAGTGCGCATCATCATGCATGATCCCACTTGTAAAATCCTCCTCTAATGATTGAAATATAGAAAAGAAATTTTACGTATAAAGTTTTTATAATTTATTTCATACTTGAGCTATAAATGTGAGATGAAGTTGAAATTTTTCATCAAATTCTAAGGAAAAAATTATTGAAATTTGGCTCAACTAGGCGGAAAACTACTTTGCAGCAGCATCAAAGAGTTCGGTTTTTTTTTTAGTCCTTTGAAAGTCAAAATGGAAACGGTTGCTATAGATGACTTGTGACTTTGTATGCTAAATAATTTCCGCCTATTGCATTGGATTCGCTTACGATGCAACAAAAATAAAAAAAAATTAGTTGGTTGAATTTAAAATGTCGAGAAGTGTAAGGATTGCAGTACATTGAATGTTGAAGAAAAAACGGAAAAAGTTACTTAGAAAAGAACGCCTTACAATAAGAAGCGAAACGATTTTTTGTCTAAATTTCTTGAGTGAGAATATTTGAATATTTAGGCAAACAATTATGAGGCTGTGATGATCCACCTCTGAACAACATGATTTCATATTAAGCATCACAGTCAACAAGTGAAGCGTAACGCGGTATCTTTTTGAAGGGATCTGCTAATATATCATGGTAGTGGATTAAGTTTTTGGGAAAGGTGTGCCACAATTAAAATAGAATATGAGCCATTTTTAATGTTGCACTTCAAGAGTGGTGGAACGGGAAGGTTGAAACATTATAAGGTAAAGCATATAAACAAAGAACGAGAAAAAGATAGAGAGAAATAGAGAGAGAGAAGGAAATAGAGAGAGAGAGAAGGAGAGTGAGAGATAGAAAGTTGAATCTTCATAAGCAAAATTAATTTACTTATGAAGAGATGAAATATGAAATGCAAAAAAATAATTTGACGCCTATGCCTGTCGAAATGAACTAAGCAAAAATGGGAGTATGAATTAGATTGTTTTAGAGTAATGCAATTTTTAAAGATTTATTAACTATTCAAGTAGAATTGCCCTTCAAAAATAATCACTTATTGAGGCGAGCAATTATCTATTTCTGGTAGCGGATATCAACAAGAAAATAGACATCATCTAACTGAAAAATGGCCTCATAAGCGGATATTACTCAGTCTATCACTAAGTCATCTTTCTGCAGCTTTTCGATGAGTAACGTACTTAAGAAAAAGTTATTTGCACGCAGATATCCGTTCTGTTACAACATATTTACGCAAATGGCCGTACTTGAAATTTCATCACTGATTACTGCAATTTTTTTTCGAATATTGCTTTGCACGAAATGAAACATTTTGAGGCTCGTCGATTAGTTTCGTCCAATGCAAAAAAAAAAAAAAATTTCTAACCACTGTCGACATTCATAATGAGAGCTCCACATTAAACGTTGAATTTGATCGAAGATTATTTGATATTTAATTAATCAACATTTCATGGTTAATATGGCATCGGTTTTTTGAATATACACAATTCTTTTATTAATTCTGATGACGCATTCGTTGGCTCGAACGGGTTGCAATACAGCCAATGAAAGAGCTCGGCGATCTGGTTTGCGTGGCTAAGTAGCCAGCCGGCTGCCTATTTCAAGTGAATCACAAGCCTAGTTGCTCGCTCATATCTATCTCATTCTTATCCTCTTTACTTTCTTTTGAACAATTGCAATGACGTCATCGCAAACACTTATAAACTAAATTCATATACCGTAATGGTGGGTGATCTATAAATTCGATGAAACGTTGAAGTTTTTTTTTTTCATAAATAATTATAAAATCCCAAAAATTCTAATTTATTCAATCAAAAATCGGCAAATACCATCAATTGTATCGCTTATATTAGTATTACGCATAGAGATAATGCATTCGATTTTATGCTATTTCAACTGTTAGCATAAAGATACCGCTTTTTTTCGCAGTTACATGAATGATACGAATTTTAATATATCATTTCTTCCGCTAGTTCTTATGGTAATTTTTAGGCACTTTTCGTATATTTTCATAGCCGATTTTCATTCTATGATAACATCATCTCTATAATTTTATATTTCTTGAATTATATATGTATATATATGTTTATTTATTTATTTATTAGTTTATTTGTTTATTTATTTATTTATTTATTTATTTATTTATATAGAGCTTTAATTAGCAAACCAGAATTAATGTATAAGTTCGCTATCTTAATAGACAGGGTATCAAAAGTTCGATTTACGAAATCCTTCACGGGCTTTAGTTCCTTATGCTTATTAATCATTCGTATAGCAAAAATCTTTTTTGGTTGTATGACCTAAAAGACAATTGTATAAGGCAGTTATTTCTATAGGTTTAGCATTAAAAAAGTATTGCTCTACTTATGTTGCCACATCATAGTATGATCGCTTTGAACATTTACTAAAATTTATCGGTTATCGCTATTCATGGCTGTATTTCAGAAAGGAGCATTTATCTACGTAACATACTATTATATTATCGTATGCATTCTATATTCCATCTTCCACCAATGTATTTGTTTTACTTGTAACGGAAATTTAATTTCTGTATTACTACTAGTATTCTGTTCCAGTATTTTATATTAGTATTTCGTCCTGAGAATATTTTAGTGGGCTTCAAATGCTATTCATATTGCTTCGATAGGTGCAGTATTAATATAGATCAAATAAAGATTGCACTACATGTGACCACTGTCGACACAAAGCCGTCAACATTTGCCCTCAGGTTTATCGATAATCAGCCATCATCGCTTGTGTATATGGTTACAATTCTTTCGACATGGTTCAGTGTATAATAATGTTAGCCCGGCGTGCGTTCTGTAGCTCCTGTTTTCGATTTGTTCACATAAGTGTTTGTTTTCCATTCCTTTTGCTTTTCTTTACTTCTAGTTAGTTTATTTATATAGCTTCTCATACTATATATATATATATATAATATATATATATATATATATATATATGTACCCGCTACTGTAGTATGCTTTTCCTCTTACTTGTATCCACCATATTTCACTAGCCGCATGTTGATTATAATTTACATTGTTCTATTGTTTCTCATCTTGTTTGATTGCAAAATTTTATTCAATTTTCCTCACTTTCATATAGAGGAATATTTACTCTTTCATTAAGAGGGTACTCTTTTACTCGATTGAAGAGCCACATATGATTCATAGTTGACAATTGGCAAGCAATGTCGCATCATTTGTCTTCGTTGCTATTTCTTTGCTTTTTTTATTGAAAACTGGACTTGTTGATTTTTTTTTAGAACCATTCAGCTTTTCGACAATGAAATCATAGATATTTTTATTGCCCATCGAATTTGCAAATTTGCAAATTTGCAAAATAATGACCGGAAGTACCGCACTGCATGTCTAATACAAGCCGATTGCGTATAAGTATTAATTTTAGGATATTCTTATTCTATATATCAATTTTTCTCTTTCGAGATGAGAAAATTTCCCTCTGAGAAGGAACTTTTCTCAAGCAAATATAATAGATACTTAATTAATTGATGAATAAGATGAATAATTCCTTTATGAGATTATTTTTAAAAAAAAAAACTTGTTGCGAATGATTGACGTTTAGCATATAAAATCATCATCACGTAAAAGAGCACTTTTTTGATCGTCATTCATGGCACTTTCGATGGATAAGATATAAGCAACGAGCATTCGAACGGAACGTTTCCATAATAGAACTTCCGCATATTTTTATTGACGCAAACATATGCTTTTATGGCCGCATTCTAGTTGTGATGTTTGCTGTTTCTGTTATGCTCACATAGTAGTTCGATTAAGCGGAACTTTTCGAAATGCTCAATGAGGCAATTTTCTAACAAATAAGCAAATAAACTTGCTTATAGCAAATGACCAAAAACCGAAAAAAAAAATTCTCGTTCGAATATTGAATAAACAGGAAAAATTTTTAGGGAATATTTTCATTTAGGAGCTTCTTTTATTGAAAAAATTTGCTCAGAGCTTTTTTTTTTATTATCTTTCAGACGGAATCAATATAAGTTGAAGCTATGCTATATATTCTCTCAAAAAATCCTCTATACAATCGTTTTTTTTTTGAATGATTTAATAATGTGTTTGTTCATTTCTGCTCGCATGATTTAAATAATTTTCATCATGAAGGTAGGTGGAAGTTAAGCATAAACGAATAGCTCTACTCATATACACATTTGTTCATTGCTATTTGAACGACTACTCTACCTATCCCATAGTTACCTTTAATCGGTGCATATAATAGACATAAGTAACTTGTGTTGTTGATTTAGCACATAAATATTGCATGGAGGTAATACTTTACTTACTCACTGTGTGCATCTATTAATGAGATGATGTTTACGAATATGAACGTATACTTCATAAGGAATTCACCTAAGGCATGCATTTTTTTATTAGCAACATTTATGATTTTAATCGTTTTTTTTTTAATAAAAATAAAGGAGGTCGCTTAAAAATTATAGAATAATGCAAAGCGCAAATGGACTCTCGACGTTAGGAGATGAGCGCGCAATAATATTGGATAATCGACTGACGCATCGAATTCTAGTTAGATCCCATATTGAACAACTGTGGCAAAAAAAGATATTGCTCCGGATTTTTTCCACGCTGAGACCCATATACATAGTCCATGCTCCGACTACAACCTTGCGAAAAAAAAAGAAGTTGTCTCGTTTCGACTCTGATACCAAGAAAAACGCGTTGTCTCCATAAATTCGATATTTGCAAATACAAGGAGCCGGTTGCAAAATCGTCTAAATCAGCTTGATATGTGAAATAATTTCAGCATCTAAGGTAGTTCGGAAACGGGAACAACTTGAAAACAAATTTTTAGCAGTAGCAGTTGACAATTAGTCCGATGATTTTGATAACACTGATAACGATAGATTATCAGATTGATTTGATAAGACTAGAGATAAGGTAAAAGCACGATTTGTGCTTATAAACCGAATGCTAGCAAGAGTTTCGCATGCGAAATGTCACAAGGTTTGAAAGAGCGTTTTTAGAGCAGAAAATATTTAGCGAATAATGCTACCTACAGTAATTACTTGAATAGTACCACCTGTAGTATGCATTAAAAATATTCATTTAGACGTTAGTGATTATCAACAGCGCTATTTGTTGTAAGTAATACTCATTACCAATAATAGTAATGCTATTAATAGTGATTGTGCTAATCGCTCCTGGCATTACGCATTACTATTACTGGCTAGTAATGTTTGAAGTGAATGGTCCTATAGCTATTAATAAAATACTCGTTAGTGAATATTATTGATAATAACTAGCAGTAATCTGATTCGACTAATTACTTGTAGTATTACTGCTTAATAAGTATTTTCTAGTATTGCTGATATTGCCTCTCATTACCACTACTGATTACAAGTAATATTATCAACAATATTAGAAAGTATTAATATGCGAGTAAATGCTATTACTAATAAATAATTCAATCATAAATAATAACGATAACAGCAGTGATCTTAGCTAGCGCAAGTTCATAATGGTAGCCGCACTTGCGTTATCATGACGATAGTTGTCACGATATGCTTGTATAATTAGCTAATAAATAATAGCGAGCCATAACTATGATAGATGAGATCACGAATCATCGAATGATCCTGAACCATGGATCTGAGTCGAAATTATGGATTGAATTATTTTTTTTACATATGTTGAAGAGAAACTTTATGTGCAGAACTTGTGGAAATTGGAAATTTTTTATTCTGGTAATAGCAGTTGAAGTTCAATGTTAAAGTGGTATTTATGAAAATAATATTCAGACGGAAGTTGTGGCCACCAAAAGTTCGAATTTTTAGGTAAGATACCCAAAAATTTCCCCCCCCCCCCTCCCAAAAAAAAAATTTTTTTCAGATTCTACATTCTTTAGCTAAACTTCCTCATTTTTCACAATTTTAATTTGGGAACTCGGGGCGTCATTAGAGATATACCCATCAATGCATTCGAAGATTTTGAATAATTGCAAACCCATCAATGCATTCGAAGATTTTGAATAATTGCACTAGATGAGAAGCATTAATACCGAAGCGTTGTAATCCACGTATATACATCATCAACACTTGAGAATGCCTCTTTCTTGCCTTTCCTTTGGGAAATTTGAATCTTTCCACACTTTTTTTTTAGTTGATCCTCTTCATTCCCACGCGATCCTCTTTACGAATTAATACGCCTTCCTGTTGCATTAAATGAATCGTTCCGGTTTTCTAAACAATAGTCGTCAATCGTCGAGGAAAATCAATCATTTAAAAGTCGACAACCGCTAATAAATTTCACTAAGTGAACAAATTTGGTGCCTTTTAATTCCTTTTACAACTATGAATGAGGAAAACCTCAATGAGCCAGATGCGCCATCAATCAACAATCTTTTAATTGAAAATTTGCATAATTGAATCGATCCGAATTTTGAGGATAACCAGATGCAATTTCGTGCATGACCAAGACTATTTTCGAATATTTTCGAGGACGGTATTGCGAGTCAACGAAATTCGAAACCCTGAAGGCAACTGCCTCCAGAATAACGTTGAGGTCTTTTCAGAATTCCGGAGCTATTGGAAGCTGCTAAATCTCAAAGTCGAGATCATCTCTAAATGAAACTGATTACTCATAGAAATTCAATAACCGTTAATATTTAAGGTTAACACTCGTAAGCATCTGTATCATATTCGCAAAATACGTCGAGGTGAAATTGTTTTCCATTCCAACTCGCCTGTGGCTATTTTCGTCTCTTAGCAATCACGAAAATAACAGATGCAACTATTGTTTTCAGCCGCAAATTTCCTTCCTTTGACGTCATGTTATTGAATAGAACGTATTCGTATTGCCAACTAAACAAAGACTGCAAGCTTACTCCCATGACACGCTGTCAGCAAGCTTGCTCCCACGACACAGCTGTCATTAACCAAATTCGGCTTTCGCTAGTCTCTGATTATGCTTAACAAATTAGTAGTGGTCACTAATGACTTAGCTAAACGTTAATACGGATTGCTTTCATCTGTTGCTACCAAGTTGAGATCTCGTTTATGCGTATGCTTATTTATTGGTTGAATTTAGCGAAGCACTAAACTAGGCAATAAAATTTTATCCTTATTGGTCACCTCCTTAATAAATTATTGACCGAAACAAAAAAATGCGATGCCCATTGGCGAAAGGAAATTTTTGCCAAAAAAAGAAACTAAATTTTGAGTTTTTAAGTCGGATGAAAATCAATATCTGCGGGAAAAATCGACTTAACGATTTAAAATTACTGCCCCCTCCCCCTCACTATTATTAGATTTACTGGGAGAATTTATAATACATCAAAATTCTTTCGATTCGAATAACCAATTGTTTTCATCGGCACTAAAATATGGAATTGTGTTTGCGCGTTTCTCGCTTTTCTAATGAGCGTTTCATGTGTGGGCGATATTACTTTCAAATTAAAATGCATTAGCGTTTGGCGATTGCTGTATAAAACATCACAACAAAAATATTCGTGATTTAAATGCGCTCAAATATTAGCGTGATATTAATTTATCGTTAATAAATAATTAAATGAGGTTAATTTTTCAATATTAGTTAACAACCGATTAGCGCACGTTCATTTCCGGTCGCTATTATTTTTAAATATACTACAACAATAGCACAAAATACCAAATGAAATAAGATAGAGATTAGATAGCTGTTTTTATTATAGCTCCTTTCCAAGAAAAATAGAGAGCTATTTTTGTTATAGCTCCTTTCCATCAAAAATAGAATTTTTTTTTTTTTTGGAATTCTTCTGCATTTCCATACATACGATAGAGGTATAAGAACGATTATGCGATGATGAAACTTACAATTATGTATTTCATATAGGTTATTGCCGAATATAGAGATGTGCAATGTGTTTCAAACAATCAAAATGTGGAAAATGATTGTTCGTTTGTATCGATATTCGTGGCTTGAAATTCGAAATGCTGTATTTGACCAAAATATTTCCTCTCGAAAGTTAATGCATAAAAATGAGCCCATTTTAACGAAGCGAATATAATGAGTGTGGGCTTATGTAATTGTCGTTGCTATTTTTAAATTTAATCGGTGTTGTTCGGCTAAGCAATTTTCGTATCTGGCAAAGTCATTGTGTTGACTCAGTTAAGCATTATCGTTATAGAAAACGATTCAATATATATATATATATATATATATATATAATATATATATATATATATATATATATATATACGACTAAGCAGCGACAAGCTTAAATATGCCTAAACGATCACATTTTTGTTCGCTATATTACGTCAGATTCTAAGTTGACGTTAAATGCGTCGAACCCTCTAAGAGTTGTCCAACTATCCTCTTATCATTATCACTCTCAAATCGACCGTCTCTTATCAGTTGTTGCGTCGCAACATTAATGCCACTGATTATATTAGTATCCATTTTTACAGATTTTATGATAATTTAGGTGATGTGATTCATTTAAAGCATTCTGTCGTTATACGATTTTCGAGTGCGAACTTTTTTGATTATCACAGCACTACACATTTTCGCCTGTTCACATTGTGCTTTCCTTGCGCAAATGTGAATAGATTAACTCAGGTCGCCTGATGAAATATGGCAACCATTCTTTGAGATATAGACGTCTTCAGGTGTATATCAGCTCATGACACAGTGGTCTTAGGGTGAGCGAAAGAAGCATAAAGCACAGTGCTGAGCAAATATTCGAACTCGGATCCTGCTCTATCCAGATGTTAGCGCTTATCCGCTACGCCACAGCTCTCCTTGCCATCTACCTCCTTGAACCGATTTATGAACTCGTTTATTCAGAAAACTACTAGTTTTTATAGTACTCACTCTATTCTCAAAACTTGTACTTCTCAACTTTTTTACGAGCAGTAAAAGTATTACTTTGGTTGTTAGAAAGCTAAAACACAGTCGACTTTTGAAGGATGCGGAGGATTTTAGGCGCAAATTTGCGCCCGCAGCCGGAAATCCGCTCACAACTCTTAAATCCACAGTTTCTAAAATATTGATGACTCAATGCTGACGGGAAACCTTGCCGTTTTGTATTTTGCATGCATTATTCATTGTATTCTTACAACTAAATGAAGTAGAGGAAAAAGAATGAAAGGAACAGAAATTGCGTTTGCAGTGAAATACTAAATACCATTTGCAGTAGAATGTTTCTGGCTACGTCCATCTTAACTCTATCTCTTTATAAGATAAATCAATCTATCAATGCATCCCTATGTTATGAATAGTGCAATCTCCAGCCACAAACGTTTGTTTGCGAAAAAATTTTCATAAATCCTAATTTTTTAACATATATCTCTATGCATAATGCAATAGCAAAATATACGATATACTAGTATTTTCGTATTTTTTATGCATTCTCTCACTAAAAATGCAAAATTTTTCAAATTTCTAGATAATCGTTTTTCACCCTATAGCAATTGTTCAGAAAAATTTTTCACTTTTTATTGATGAAAAAATGTCGTATATAAATGGATTTGCGCAATTCGAAATGCAAATTTGTGACGTCGATCGTTGAATTGCGTGATTTTTTTTAATGGGAGTCCGATTTTTGCGCTATTTGAGTGCGTCGCTTAATAACGACACAGTTAGTTGCGCAATATTAATTAATTTTGCATGTAATAAGCACACGGTTGATGCTTGCGTTCGCACAGACGATTTTCAATTGAAGCCGAATGAATGGTGGTGTAGGTGAGCTCGGCTTTCCTCTTCGCTGTCATATCACAAGTAGGCGCTCTTATATACTTCATATTTCTGTCCATGACGAGTGATATGCATCATATCCCCATTTCCTTTATGCTTTATGACATTTTTTTTTTGCAGATTTTCGTTTTAACTACAAATCTCTAAAGTTTTGACAATGCCAGCGGAATGAATTTCATGGTTGAATTGTGAAAAGTGGAATTTTTTTAGCCGTATTTGAAAGCGAGTAACTTCATTTTTTGATTGATTGAGTCGCCGATTTTTCAATGATTGAACATCGTTTTCAGAAAGCAAATTTCAATTTCTTCAAGTTTACTTGTAAAATATGAAAAAAAAAATTTAATTTGCACAAAAATTTGCATAGAATCAAAGAAGGAAATTTGCATAAAATCGAAAAAGCAATTTTTTTTTCAAAAAAATCTGAAAGTTTTCTAGGCTGTACAATGAAAATTTCAAGTTCCACTCTTAATTAACAACATGCTTCATTTGAATATTGCACAATTGAAATACTTAAAAATTTTTCATACCGATGCAATGAACATTTAATTTGTTTGCTATTAATTAAGGTGAATTTGCGTGAGAATATATTCAAATCAATCAGTGTATTTCCGTTTAATGAATCGTTTTTAATTGAGAATGCACTTTTCGCTTGAATTTATTGAATACGTATGCATAGTTTATTAATGCTCAATCTTCTAGGAAATGAATTCTTATTTGTTCAATTTCTTCGACAAACTCTATTGCTCCTGAATTCTACTGCTTCTCAACTTTACATGATTTTCGTTTATCGTCCTTTCTCAACGATGAGATGAATTTTCGTTATCGTAGTGACGCATAAAACATATAAATCTATGAAGTTTTCTTAGTATTGGAATTGAATTTTATGATACTTCATGTTTTTTTTTTCTACGATAGTTAAGTTAGAGATCTATACAATGCTAATCTCTTCGATTTCTATGTTGAAATAATTCATTCCATTTGTCATATTTCATTCTATTGAAATAAATAATTCATTCCATTTGAATATGTGTCCTGTTTCGATAAGTACTTCTAAATTTTTATGGAAATTCGAAATTCTTGGATTTTGTGGTCATAAACTGAATGATAGTGAGTTTTTTTTTTTTGATTTCTAAAATATTTGCCCACTTATTTTATCTTATAGTCATAATTTTTTTTGCCACATTTAGCTTTTTTTTTCTTTTTTTCTTTTTCTTTTTCATCAAACATTTTTCTTAGTCCATTTACGATTTTTTAAGCCACCATAACAATGAATATTGCTGAAAATCATGTATATGATTACAATATCGTTTAACCGAATACCTCTTGCGTCATATTCGCTTCAAATACTCATTTCATTTAAAGGTATTTTTATTGCTTTATAGGTAAATTAACGATGGGTAATGATTCATCGAAATTACCTCATCGAAAATCAGCGCATACACTTAAATTACCAACAACAAATGGAACGAAACATCATATATTTCCACCAGCAATAAATATCGCTAATTCAGTAAGCTGTAGTGATAATCTACTCAATGCTGGTAAGTTATTTTATTTTCTTATAAACCGATTATAAATTATGAGTATACAAGCGGGGATTTCCTATGAATTTATTTTGATTGATAAGCAGAATATCTCATTTATCAATGATAAAATCAGAGAATGTTCTTTATTGTGGAAATATTCATAGATTATTTATAAGGATTGAAATAATTTTAAAAAGAGAATTCACTTTTCGTTTATATTTTAAAATAGAGAGAACACAAAATTTACGCAAAAAAATTTACTTCCGTTGAGAAGTTTCGATAGTAGAATGAGAAATTTGCGCAATAGAAATTCAACGTTTCCATCTCATCGTTGTAAATTTTAAAAAAAAAAAGAAATACTGCAATATTTTTCACCTCTTCGAACAATATGAAGTAATTTTAAATTTAAGGAATATTTATGCCCGTTCTTTCGAAAAAAAAAAATTCAATTCATAAAACTTGTATTGCTTATGAGATTCTTAGCTAAAAAAAATATTGACCAAAATATTTGTGCGGAAAAAATTTCCGATGCAAAAAAAATTTGTATTCTCATAAATATAAATAATTAAGAAACGAGGTTTCTATAACGAGTATTTAAGTTTTGCCATATATTGTTCACATGTGGGATAATTCACTTATTCGGCTTTTGATGGGATTTCGAGGATATAGGAGCAGTGAATTTATGGATCGCCTCCATTGAGGAAATCACCTGAAATAATTAGCGGTAAACTTTCTAACTTAAAGAATCCATATATCCCCAATACTTAGGTGATATTTTTGGATTCAAGAGTATTGTATAAGTAGTTTCAATGAAAGACTATCACAACATTTGTTTTAAATAAGTGAATAAATAAATAAGTAAATAAATAAGTGAATAAATAAGTATTTGCGAAACCAGAATAGCAGCAACTGGAAACACTGCAAACAACGACATTAGTTCCAATATATAATATGAACTGAGAACGTATATCGTACATAGTCTTTCGAATGATTCTTCAAATTTTTCCGTTCTTTCGAATGATTTTTCTTTTAGCTTTACGAAATTTTTGAAGCAATTTTTAATATTTCTGTACCATTTCTGAGGCAGTCAATTTATGATCCCGTTCATCTTTCTACTTTTTCAGAAACCAGAAGCCAATATTCTTTTTTAGAAGTCATCAAATGGCTAGTCAATATTGCGAATTCGATATTAACGATAAGAATAGAAACTTGTTGAAACATATGTGCTTCTTTTAACGTGTAATAAATTAATATAACCAGATGCTTTTAATGCATAAACTAATTCTTGAAAAACAAATTACTTATTTGAGATAATAAACAATATTTTATGATAGCCTTATATTTGTAAATTGATTTCTACAAGTTTAAAATTTTAAATTTTGATAGATCTTTTCGCTCTATTTCAAGACTTTTATTTATTAATTCATTGAAGAGTTTGGTGGAGGACGAAGGAAATCGTCGAAAATTTCGATTGATTTCGATTCGGCGAGAAGTCGATCTGGTAGTACCGGAAGCGCAAGAAGTACGAGTCAAATGAAACATCCTATATCAATACGTAATCGACTACTTATTCAGGTGAGTGAAAAATATTCCAACAAAAAATTTTCCACTAATAAAAATATTTTACCTCCTTTCTAGCTCCTTTAATAATGTCCCATTTTTTGAGGTTTCATGAAAAAAACTGGCAACGAAAAAAGACGCCTATAGGTTAAAATACTTTATCCTTCATTTAGCCGATATTAGACTATCGGAGTTTACACATATGAAATGCGTAAATCACCTGTGCTTACCTGTTGCTAAAACTTTTTGTAAATTCTAACACTTAGAAATTTTTTTTTTCGCATCTGTAATTTGTTCTAATTAAAATTCAGCTCATAATTAATTAGAAATTACTTAGCTTTGCGTTAAACGTCTAAACGGATTTGCTATCTTAGCTAATCTAAGATCGTCGCAAATCTCGTCTTATTACTTTAAATTAAATGCATTATCGCATTCTACTAGATTTTATTACGCCTTACACGGCAATAATTCGAGTCATTTTTCTTTAAACTTGTTTGTGGCATTAAATTTATTCACTAGAAATTTTTAATGCGAAATTTTTCTCACTCTATAGTAATAGTGAAAAAGTATGAAATTAAAATTTTTATATCCTATCCCTCTATTTCCCTAAAATTTTTTTCTCCTCCAATATTTGGAATTGCATCTTTTGAATTCGATAAAAGCAATTACTCATGAGGAGAAATCATTATATTTCAAATATGAGCTTGAATAGATTATTCCAGAGAAAATAAATTCCCGAGTGATTTTCTTTGGCGAATATTTTTATGAAAATAGAGAAAAGAAATTTTCCATTTCAGAGTTGTTTTCAAAATCCACACGAAATATTGGGTAAAAAGATTATGAAACGTGCATGTGAACGACGTTTTGAATTCGGACAATTCTATTTGAAACTCGATAGCGATCAAAGGGATTCGATTGAGGAAAATATTAAAATACTTCTGAAAAAAACTGTTGCCAATATCGATTTCATCGATGAGGTAATTTTTCAACTTTTTTTTATTGAACTTTTCTTTCATTAATGTTTAAGAGTTTATGTTCACCTATCGGGATCCTGTAAAATTCATTCCGGATCATCCCTAAACCTGATATCGGACCGGGCCAGGCAATTTACGAGGGCGATTCGATTAGCTGTGTGATGTGAAACAAACGATCATATTTAGGTGAACTGCTGCTCATTTAAGACCTTTGCACCATTTTATGAGGAGCGTAGTAGTTGAAAATGTTTGAAAATTTTATGCGGAGCATTCTCACTTTACTTCAAGGTAAGAACTTTGTAACAGTACCCCTTCATATTATTTACTGTATTAAGCTAGAAAGTAGTTGTTGATCTCCTCAGGCACGCTATAAAGTAGGGTTACTGTCTACAAGTTCATGTTCCTTTTAAAAAGGCTGCCGATTGCGTGACCATTGCGTTGATACTTCTTTCTTATTGCTTATTAATATTAAAAAAATAATTTTCTATTACCTGGCAGCTGTTGTGTATGGACGAATGTTTTTTTTATTGCGTATTTCTTTCTATTTTGGACGATTGAAGTATTAGCTATAAATTAGTATGATATGTTATTGCTACTTTCCCGATCGGCAAACTTTAATACCATTTAAGAATAGCACCTAAAAGTACGACTAATAGTTGATGCAGTCTTAAAACGCTTTTTTAAATGGAGGATTTTGAAACGTGGTTGTTAGTATAGGGAAAATTCTTAAGGGTATAAACGTAGTTTCATTACTTTCAAAACTTTTACCAAAATATCAGCTTAGTACAGAGATTGCAAAAAGTGAGCGTCACCGGATACACATTATCTTCGCTCATCTATGATTTAAGGTTCAACGATTGGCCGAAGAGTTTGGCGGTAAGCATGTACAATATCGCACTCAGGGATTTAAGCCGGATTTCTTTGCGGCATGTGCGGATGCGACCATAACGGAGTGTGCCTTCTTGGACAATGCAGTCCATCCAGCGCATCAAACCCTTAGTGCCTTCTCGTCATTTATAACTATGGTTAGTATTTTAATATTTTTTATTTTAATATTTTTTTAATGATTATCTTATGCGCCTCAAATAGCTCAATTTTAGAACATTGCTTAACTATGACAGCGGCTAGTTTATATAATTAGCTATGCATTTTATTTACACTGATCACTTCATTGAACTTCATATAATATCCTTCGATCGATCCAATCCATTCATCTCTGGATTCAAAAGGAATTCACTAACTCCTCAATATATGTGGGATACTTTGCCGGAATGAAACGGCGTATCTCGAAGAGATTTAATTATTTCCTGTCCTCTCCATTTTTTTGCAAATTCTAGATGTTTCGACGAAAAAAAAAATCGAAACGCATCTCATAATCAAAGATGGAACCAATGATCTGTTCTTTGACATGTTAGCCCAATAAAAAAGAAACGATTACCTCCAGTACGCTAATAGTAACAGAAAATTTGCTGATCGAAAACCATCTCCGTACATTTTGCGTTGAGAAAGCACTAATTTGTATGACAAGTACCCGTTGGCAGTATTGATGAGTGCCAATAATAGACCACTGTCGATTTCGAATTGCTTTAAGACAAAGAAATTTCGATTGTTCTCACACTGTCAATAAGAGCTTCAAAATCGGGATGCAGAGGTAAAGCATTCTACGCAAGATATGCTCTAAATAAAATCTACAAAGAAATGAAATATGAAATTGCAGGTGAGATTTTGAGAGGTTCTCTCAAAACTTTGGTGCTAAATTAATCATCAAAAGCAGTGCATATTATGAAATGTAACACTTACATTAGGGAGGCCATTTCTGGGCAATTTAAGTACATAGGTATACTGTAGTGAATTTGAAGTACTGTAATGAATTTTATTGATGATTATATGATAATATGATTTGAGCATAAACAAAAACAAAAGCACGGATGATAAACAACTGTCAAAAAGCGTTGTCAAGGAGCTAAGATATTTTCACAGTAGACCTGTGCATTCATTTCCGGTTATTTCGTAAGTGATAATGAGTTATTGAAGGTATTTTCATCGGTACGCGATGGATTCTATGCAGAAATGCGTCGTGTTCGTCGTGCCTCGAATAGTTTCAGCACGGGTTCCAACTCATCATGCCGAAAGAAGAAATTCTCTGAGGATCTCACTACTGATATTTCACTGAGGTATGCGTCGTGATATTCCTATATTGTCATCCATGTCATTCAATTCTAAAGTTTGCAATATTTTCAGTGAGACTCAAAAAATTAAGCTTCTTTAGAATGATAACAAGAAAATTCTAGATTGATTTTTGTATGATTTTATTGCTATCAAACGCCTAAGCACACTCTTCTACGAAAAAATTGCTCTATGAATTGCTGACAACATCGCAATCCGAAGATCGAATCGTTGTCCTATGGGTAATTGCATTAATCCATTCACGCAAATATCCCACGCTTTGCATTTCCTCTCTCACTCTCTTTTCCTTTCTTATTCCATCTTTGCTTCTCTAAAGTGATCACATTTGAGCTGCACTACCATCATAAATTTCACCCGTTTAGATAAGCACATTTGCATATCCTTATCACCGATATAAGATTACACTCGCAATTAGTGATAATTTATATCAGTGGTTGCGCAATGATATACTTCTTTGCAGATCAATGAGCCCAGGAGCGGATTCGCATAGTTCAGATGAATGCTTCTCAGCGGTGACGATTACGAACGAGGATGACGGCTTCCTTAAACCACCTCTAGAAGGTTCAATGGTCTCAACAAGATCCGCCTAATCAACCCACATTTCATTCAATGAACTCATCCATTCGTTCAAACGATAATCACGAGTCTCATCTCCGAGGTCTTTAAAATTCAATGATTTTCCCTTTTTTCAACTATTTTACGCCTCTTGACTCAGTTGGTCCATTTTGACCTATTTTATGCTGTTCAATATTTTAATACTGAACAACATAAAGTTCATTTTGAAAGGCATCTGTGGATATCAACTGATGATAAAGGACTCTCTTTGATTCCATCTGAATGGGCGACATTTCAAGTGCAAAAAACCTACCCTAGGAAATCCTTTCAAAGACTGAGGTTAAACTTAATTGTGGGATTGACAACTTTATAACTTAGAAGACGTTAAGAAGAATTCATACCTTAGAATAAGATAATTATTTGACTGCTTTATTTGAATGGAAAGAATGAGAGACAAAAAAAAAGAAGTAAACATTTGAGAAAAAATTGTAGATAAAAGATAATTGTGAAATTTCGTATAATTCCAATGCCCTATGTTATATTTTGAATGAAAACATAAACGTCGCAATTCTTAGCGTTGCCTTCTATTTATCTGCTCTATTCGCTTATCATCGGTATATTATGATATTATTATGGATAATGTCTGTAAAGTAAAGTGCATCTGATTTTTTTTTTGTTACTAACGAAAAAATCGACTTATTGAAATGGAATGTTATCGATTACCATATGTTATTATGGTTCGATGAGCCTAAGAAAAGACCTATCGAAAAGCTTATCTTAACTCTTCAACAATTAGTTTAGGTTATTTTTCAATCACATCAAAAAAGGCTACTTAGAATTGTTTCGTTTTTTTTGGGCGAGAAATAACGAAAACGTCATTCTACTAAGGGAAATAGTGGCTGAATTCATTGCACTAAATTATGTGATAAGCATTCAAGTTTTCAAGGTTTTTTTTGAATATAGTTCATATATTTAAAAAAAAAACTTTGCATCATTTTCATACCTTTTCTTAGGTTCATCATAAAATCATTAAATTGTTATCACAATTTTGTTATTATCATTGCAATTATCATTTTTTTAGGCTTTATTTTTATAAAATTTCTAAGAAAAATGATAAAATAACGCCGGGATAACTATGTCAAAAATTTTGATGATCATATTTCTGAAGCAAGAAATATATTGGATTTTGATGAAATAGAGCAAAAAAAAACCGAGAACCAATGGTTTAAATTACCAAAAAAAAAATGTACATATCAATCTGATGATACTCATAGCTCCACTTTTACGAAATGTCGATTCGTTCGTTTCGTTTGCTATATATTATTTGCTAAAATGGCCAAATAAGTGTATGCAGTGAGATAAATATTCTAATAATGACTCTTTTTTTTTATTACACAGAGGGGGATGAATACTCGACGGGTTGTGGAATAAATTTGCATATGTAAATTTGCTATCAATGGGAATGAAATTAGATCTGGGCCTATACATGCAATTCACTTATCAAAAAACACTGTTTTGCCCGCAGGCTATGAATGGAATCGACAAAAAGCTATTAGTACCTTCCAAGATAATCAATAAGAGAGAAAATTTTCCGAGTAAGAGAATAAGTACGCTTCATTCGACGGGAATCTTTTAGATAAGGTATTAGTCATTTTTATGCAGAATGCCGCATATTTTTATTGCTTCTTCGAATGATTCTTACATCATCTTACTGAGTGCAAATGCTTTGGCTTTTGTCGACGATCTATCACGAGCTTTAGAAACTTTTTGAGTTTTTTTTTTTTTTTTTTTTTCGCGAAAAGAAGATCGCAAAGATTTTTCCAGCTCAGCCATTCGCATATTTTCATCTGCATCGTTTTATGATCTCCCCAATCTTTTCCGGAATAGGATATGCTAATTAATTGTTCTTCTGAGGACGTAATTTGCATATGCAGTGTATAGAACTTATTATACGACGATACCTTGAGAAAACAAATTAAAAGATTTTATCTTGCCACAAGATTCGGATACGCAATCCTGAGAATGCTTACGGATTCTGTCACAAGAACGCATTTGATCCGTTCGAATGGCCTTCGAAGTCTACAAATGCTATTTATGAAAGTGTCGAGTATGTTGTTCTTTGAGATTTTCGACTTTTTTTCACTTTATTTGGCGATATTTCTTATTAATATTGTCATGATTGGTCCGGAATGTGCTTTTTATATGTATATGGAAAAATTTTACGAAAAAGCACACTATATGATGTCATTGTGAATACACTTAGCTAATATACCCTTAAAATGCTTCATGGCATCGTTGAGCGTACTACAATAGCTGAAAAACGTTCGACATGCTAAAGCAATCCGATCGAGAACTCAATCCTAAGATTGAGCAAAACGGCTACTTTAACAATGAACATGAATATCTTATCATGCATTAAACAATTGATAGCAACGGCATATTGGTTATTTCATTTGTGCGATCATTGTGTTGATGTTTTCGATAGAGATACCTCAAATGTGCACAGCACCATATTGCAAGCATCGTGACGCAAACAATTGGCACTAAACTTAATAGAAAGTCGGGTGATGAGGAGAATCTCGAACCTGAAAATATGTTTTCAACTTTGAACTTTTTCCAATCACTCGAATTTTTTCTTTTTTTTGGTGGGGGGGGGGGATATATTTTAGTCTGGAAATTATATTTATTTATCAGCCGACGGTGAATGAAACAGAACTCATTGAGGATGGATTTGAGTAAAAATCGTCTGTTACTTCTGTATTTTTTGGTCCTCTATGACATACAACTGTAACCTCACTTTGAATAAGTTCTATCGCCAACGAGATATTATGTGGTAAAAGAAAGAAGTGATCTAATTACTCGGTTTTTGCCTGCGATTTCTTGAAGAGCCTAAAATCTCTGATTGGGGAGTAACACTGATTATGAATAATGTTATAAAATTATAGTAACTTCCCTCTACAATCGGATCACACAAAAATTTACATTGAAATTTGGTGAATATGCGCGTTCGGAAGATAGAAAATGAATCTGCGAATGAAATATAAATTACGTGCTCAATTTTATTTACTAATTTTTAGTAATCAATAATTCATTATAGGCGAATGCAACTAACTTCAATGATCCTAAATATAATTCCTAAAAGTCGCAAAGTTGAAAAAATTGAGTTAATCTTTTTGCAAATATATCAAAGACTAAATCGACGTATTCTTTTAAGATCTGATAAAGAAAAATTCTTACTAAAAACAAGAACAATTGAAGAGGCAATTGTTGCAACGCATAATGCAATGCCGCATACTCTCGATTGTATGAAGCGAGCCTTATACGATCGTCGAGAGAAGTTATGAACCAATTTCTGCAAATAACTATTGCAACAACTTTCGCTATTTTAGAAGATCCTAATGTAGTGATATCCAGAAATTTTCACTATGCAACAATTTTCATTGTATATATGCGTATAATTATCCACATGTATAGAGAAAATTACTAAGAGTTATTGTTTTCAAGAAAAAATAGAAATTTTTTAAACAACAATTATAATCCTCTATAGTAAATTGTTATCAATTTATGATAAATAATGCACTATAAATGATTGAAAAATTAAAAAATTAAAAGCGTCATGGTTATAAATCTTTGATAATGCTAATAAATATTATTTGTTTTTTTTTTGCAATAAATAACTCAATGATCATTTTTAAAGTTTTTTGCTTTTTTTTTGCATAGAAATGAATCATTCGCAGAACATACCCGTTGTTGTTTCTTTGTTGTTTCAGCCATACTAACATTCATTGCAAGCATCTCATATTCATCCTAAAATTTCGAATCGATTTTTCTTTTTTTTACAGTCTTCTCTGGAATTTTTTTACAAAATTTTCGACTATTTTCCAATTTTCTAGCAAGCGAATATTCATGTGAATCGTCATTTTATACGTTTTTTTTTCGGATATGCCGCCATTATTACAATCTTTTTGTTAAAAAAGACAAAATTGGCTCAGTGTACTCAATTCATTATGTAAAAATCATATTTTTCTTACAATTTTCTATGCAATCAACTCATTGTTTGCTAAAATCGACACTAAAAAAATGTAATATGCTTTTAAGCTAACTGCACATATATATTCCCTCGCCTGAGCAACTAAATTCTGCCGAATTATTGCGCTTAACATTGCAATATTTTCGCACATTCGCCTTGCTTCTCCCATCCCCCAAGCAACCTGAAATTAGCTGAATTCGGTCCACCTTACTTTAGTTTACAGCTGAGCCATGGTTCGCTGCCGGCTGTCTCTAAACCGAAAGCGAACATCATCTACGGTACTCTAACGTAATTATAGTAGATGTGATTCACATAAGCGAAGATGTTTACATTTAAGAAGTTCTCAAGTTTCTTTTCATGATCTTGAATGCAATCGTCAGATTCACAACCGATCACCGCATTGTCATAAAGTTTCAAAGCTCGTGCTAACGACTCCTCGTGGAGTTGTTTGAATTCGATGGCCGATAAATCTCGAAAACACATTTGCTGCAAGCAAACAATTATCTCAGCTTATTCTGCGAACGAAAAAAAGAAAACTATTACTTTTGGCAAATTATTTAGACGACTCAGTAAGCATCATTGCATAACAGAATCCCAGAAAAAAAAATGTTTGAGCAAAAGAAAAAATGCATCGATTCAAAAATCTTTCAGCGAATTTTCCGCTTACGTTTCCGTTTAATGCCGAGATATTTTCCATATTTTGTCCATAGCCGAATAAGCAATTGTTCCACTTCTCTTATGAAAATAGAAAACTCTTATTCAGAAGCTTTTTTATGCCCAAAAATTTCTGAAATACTCAGGCGTTGTGTCACTTCGATATTTTGAAAACGTAATGAAATACCACTTCGAAAAAAATTTTCGGTAGGCGTAATTTTTTGCGTTGAATTTTCTAAAAATTTTCGAAAAATATTCGAGTAATTTTTCCAATTTTTTTTTTCTGAAACATACCCTTGCAACGTTAAGTCGATAGAAATTCTTTGCTCTTTCAGCAGCCGCATAGCATCGCATTTGCATATTCGCCGCCGTTAAACTCATCGGTAATGGTTGAGTATCGTCGTTGATTGCGATAATGCAATTCTACAAAGCGCAAATAAGTCGTACTTTTTCCTAAACGATCTTAACTAATAATATTCATATGTGGCTAAAAAATTATATCCTTACTATACTATCAGATTTCTATCTGTTGCAATTCTATACCAACACTCGAAGTAATGATGATATATCATATGAAAATTTAGATTCATAGCTTTCAAATTGCCACAAATCACTTTATAAATCGCAAAATTCCAAACATTAATAAACACTTAGAGCTCCGCTCAAGCGCTCTCATATCCAAATGGTTCTTGAAGTAGCAGTAATAAAAAATAAATAGCATACGATATCCGGTGCTTCTAATAGTTCAGTGATGTAATAGATTTTCGTCGACATACTATGATATACTATGCGTATTTAATTATGAATGTCTTGAGGCAAATGAAATCATGCCAAGGATCAGCAATTATATGACATCATCGTTTGATATATGCAGCATATCCATCATGAATGATTAAACTCTTCGTAGGGAAGTAATATGTTTGAGTACATTTCACATCTTCTTTCGCTAATATTTACAACTGAAAGAAATACTATTGTGGGTCACTAGGGGGAGCGAGAGGGAGGGGAAGGGGAAAGGGGGTGAGAAGGTGGGGTGGGAGGGGGCAAACTTACATTGACATGCTCATAGAACATTTCCGGCGTTAGTTGTGTGTTGTCGATTTTTTTCGTTTCGATCGCATTCGGATCACACGTCTCTTCCACTAACATTTTCACATGCTTCACAAATTCTGGATTCATATCTAAAAGAAATAAAAATTATTATTCAGCTACATATCATCACTTCTATACTAAACGAAATGCTTACAACTATCTTAAGGGTGACGCTAATAAAGCTTCAAGAATAATGGAATCAGACGTATGAGGGAAGCAATAAAATTTGCATATTTGAAAGAGCGTTATTTGAATAAGCAATGATTGCTTGAAATGGCTGGAGCAGAACTAAGTAGGCGCGAATAATATGCCATGCGCAAACGATGACCACACCTTATTGATGTTACGCTATAAATTACCACTCATCCAATTCGCTATTGATGAGAAAACGACACGAAAGTACCCATCATTAGACGGGCAAATTATACTGCTTATAACGGGAAATTCTTGCGTTGAATGATTAGAAAAAATTCTTCTTAGTATAGACTTTATAGCTTTTCATTTTCAACTTCATCTTCAACGGTAACACGTCAATTTTCCCTACGAATTTTTCGATAAAATTAAGATATTTCTTTCATTCTCCACGATCCCACTTTCCGTCGAGTTCAAGAAAGACGGAAGCTTGTCTTAGCGCTTACATTCTCTCACATAAGAGATAAGAGATAAGCAATGATTAACAGTTAAACAATTAACTTGAAGCAGTTAAACAAATAACTAAAAACTGATCAAACATTCTCTGCATCATTATCATTCTACATATTGCTCGACAAGAAGGAAACTTTATATTTCAAATGAGGAAGTTTTATATTCCATCCACTAGGGTATGCATCATCCAGCTAGTGACAGTTGGTAAGCGACAAAGCTACGCCGAGAGAATTCTTGAAATATTTTACATCCGAGCGATTTTGTAAACTTAACATCATGCCGATTGGTCATTTTCTGGATGAATTATGGACATTCAAGGATTGTAGTAAAACTTAAAGATCAAATTTCACTAGCAACTATTCCTGTAAATATAAAAATTAGAGATATTCTATAATTAAATGAAATAAATAGATGGGGGAAAAACGAAATTTCGAATTGAAGTTTATGCAACACAACGAATGACTGAAAAAAAAATAATAATAAGGCTATCATCAAATTTTGCCTTCATTAATTACTATACAATCAGCAGTAGAAGTGATAGAAAAATGAAAAAAAGCCCATATCTCTTCAGCTATCTCTTAATGCACTTTCGCTATTTATTTAACGATAATAGTGAATAAGTTTGATATAGGCATTGAACATCGAAAATGACTTAGCTATCGATTTAATGTGTGCATTCATAAATAAAAAAGTTTTTTTTTTCATCGAAAGTTTGTTTTTTATTCATGAATTCATCCGCAATTTACGCTCAATTAGATGATCTAGGCATTAAAGCGTTCATGCTATAAATCTAACTACCTTCATTGGAAAGAAGAGAGAGACTTTGAGAGGGAATGCTCAGTCAAGCAAGAATCTGAAAACCTATCAGCAATGTGCAGATTTTACAAAATCAAATTATATTAAAATATAAAAATACGCTCAAAGAAGCAAAGCATTGGCAAATTCTTTCAAATAGAACGCACTCTATTCTTGATTACTATTGATTATCGCAAATACTTGTTTCTTCATGTGAAAAAAATTTGTGAACGAAATAATTGTTTATAAGATTTAGGTGAGAAAACCTGAGTGAAAATTGAAGTGGGACTTTCTTCTACAGCAAAAGCCTAGAGAATCTACCATCTAGGATTCATAAAATAAGAATTGTCCAAGGGGAAGAAACTCTTTCAAAACATAGCTCAACAGGCTATTACTTGGTGACTTATTACCAGTTGAATAAAAACTATTTTACGTATACACCTTATCCCTATATTCTGTTTAATAAACCACAATCAGAATTTATCGCATTGCTCTCTTCACAGAGATTGCATAGACTCTCCATTCTATGTCTTATCTCTAGATCTCTTCAAATAATAAATAAATAAATAACAAAAAATTGTAGTCCTCAAGTGTTTTCTTTCTGTGACAAGTAATTCCAATATTGTCTAAATTCACTAAAGCTGAGATTCACTTTTGCTAAGTCTACAATGAGGAAGTTCTAACCGGAGATATCGCCGTCAAAGAGGGGATTTTCGGTGACCTTCAATCCAGGATGCGGTAGAAGATAACAGCAGATACGATTGAAGCAGTTTTCAAGTCGATTTCGTGTTATCGCACCCTCATCGTTGCCCGAGCACTGCACTAATAGCAACTTATCTCAAGAATTACAACTGCATACCCATAATGAAAAAAAAAAAAAGAAACTAACATATAAACAAAAAGAATCGAAAACAAATTATCGAATGCTTCACACATTTCAAATCTTCAATTAAACTAATTTCCATATTCACATACATATTATCTATATTTGAAATACAAACAATCTACTACAACATTAGAGCATTTCAACAAAATAGCATTGTATTCGAACTATCTCTTTCGAAAAGATTTACTTTATGTATACACTGCGTTAATTGGATGTCAATTATGAGTCGAATTTAAATAGAAGCAATATTTCATACACTTTAAATGATCTCATCCTCAGTTCACTGATACAAAATTGCTAGAACCTCAATTAAACCATATACAAGTCATCTTCCTTTCCTCTCCTCCTCTAACCCTTCCCATACCCTCTTTAATTCACTCATCACTCGCTTTTATTGTTGAAGTTTCATGCTTTATATTTGCAGTGGTAAAAGTGACTCGTGGAAAATTGCTCAATTCGAATTTTGTGCTCTTATCATGTAAAGATAATTAGCAACGCAGAAGCGAAATAAATAAAATAAGATACCTTTAGAACACTCTCCAAATATTTCTTGCCACCCTCACCACCATGTGGGAAACTATCGGCAAATTGGTAATCACGTACCGCAATTATGAGATTCTGTAAATTGTCAATCAATGAACGCCTGGAGATATTCGTATTTTTATAGGCTTTATTACGTTTAAAGAATGGTACCTCTTGAAATCCGTAACAGGTAATATCAGAGGATTAGAATGATCTACTTATAGGCCCATTTGGCTCAATTCATTAATATATAAACATTTCTATAGTTAAATGATATCAATCTATAAACACACCATGCGCAATACAGCGAATTAAAATAATTGTTGTTTTTATGGCATACAACATTTAGTATAGCATTTTAATTTGTTCAGCTTTAGATAATTTGATTTCCTCAAATCAAACGCTCGTTCATCCATCCGGAAATAATGCTGAATTCACTTAGTGCATGTGAACTTTCGCATGAATTCTTAATGAATCTGAATGGTACAGTCTGAAATGCCCAATATTCGAATGTTCATACCTGCAAACGATCTCTTTGTGAATTCGCGCCTTTACTGCCTTCAGGTTGAACATTTCGTCCGAAATCGCTGAATACCGACAAACTCTGCAGGTGACTCTCGTTGATTAGCTTCATAACGTTGTAGATCTACAATTTAAAAAGAAAGTGCATCTCTTTTTACTTGAATTTTTTTTTTTGATTTTTTATTCCTTTATTTTTATCACCTGTTTTTTTTTATTTTGTAATCCTATTGCAGCCGTTTTTCTAAGTGAACAAAAAATTGTATCATAAGAAATTAGTGATGTTTATAAGAAGGAATATTTTCGTTACCACCGCAAGCGTCAATGAGATCTAAAAAAATTTATTACGGAGGTATTTACAAAGTATAAAAAGAGGTTATTGTTGGGGAAAAAACATGTGTGATTATTGGAGAAATGCAAAACTTCAATATCGTATTTCTGTTTTACGATATATTTTACGGTAGTTGCCAATTTTCATCATATTGATGTGAGAAATAAAATTTTGCTGACGAATAAAAAAAATATATATATCGATTGAGTAATTTTGAATTATAGTTAATAAAAGCAAAAAAAAAAGCTTATGAAATGTCTTTGATAAATTCGAATAATTTTTTTTTTTTTTAAATGAACTTCATATGATATTCAATAAGCATAATTTATAAAATAGAAACCTGTACACTGCTGATCATTGTTGAAAGCCCAAAAATAGCAGCGCAATTACCGAACGATTGTGTTTTATCCATAATACCTTGTGTGTCAATTAAAAATACGGCAAGTCGATAGCCTCTATCCGTTCGCAAGATTATCGGCTCATTCCAAATCCAAACTCCCGTTGTGACTCGTTCAACCCCTATGAAAAAATGCATGAAATATTATTAACTTTTATTGTATTAGTGGCAACACCCTTAAATCAAACCCTTAATAATGCACACAAGAACATTGATTTAGATCGTAGTATGGCATAAGGCAACTCAATATAGTGATACCTCAATAGTAATATACATATCAGACAACTTCATTGATAGTGAAAAAATCAATTGCACAACACTCCGATCAACATATGAACTCATCAATTATATTTCTGCTTCCCAGATAAGAAAAAATTTAGAGAATGAGAGGTAAACCTCGTCTGCTAACAAATCCTTCGAAAACTTTGCCACCTATTAGCCATTCGATTTTTTTCGAGCTTCCACTGCTAGGACCAGCTTCCTCCTGCAAACTATTTCTATTCATTATCATCGTAAGCAAATATAGCCTTTTTTTACTACATTAAAAGGAATATCATGTTTTTTTTATCAATGATAGTATTAACACTTGCATAATAAAATATTCATGTCCTAATGCCTTTAAGTTGCAGTAGTTTTTAAGGGCATTTTTATGTATCCATAACTTTTGACGAACTTCAAAGATCCGCTTGAAATTTGCTAGAATCAACAACACAATTATAGTGCGGATTATCTAAACTTAATAACTCTAATCTCGACAGTTCATTAGTTGAAGCTAGTGGACATGTAGACAAACAGGCAGGAAGGCAGAAGACAGTATAGCCATAATGATACATAAGTGCTGGTATGTTTCACCCAATATTTGTTGAAAAAAAAGAAAGAAGAAATCATTGAGAACGATGATCGTTATATATATCGGTTTTGTTTTCTTGTACTCTTGATAAGCATTAAGCATTCTTACGTACCGCTGAAGAATGCCTGTGTATGCCATAACGTAATCGCCTCACAGGTAAATCCGGTAATGAGCGGTCATTCTGAAATATGTCTTTCACTTGCTCGTTTCCTTTCTCGAATATAGGGATATCATCTAAGTTTTTCAACTGTGCCATCTGTATGACTTACATACTTCTACTGGGATCTCACCACTCTTAGTCCTCATGAAATCAGATCCTTTAGTTGATCTCTGAGACAAGTGGAGAGCAAAGATGAAAAAACAGCTAAATAATGTTTTGTTTTCTTCTTGAGTGGAATATGTTGTTTCCATAAAGAACATTAGATTTATAAATGGGAAACTATTTAATCAACGAAAATAGCAACACATTTTCCTAACTGTCAGCAACGCTGCCACCTTCAAACCTATAGGTGACCATTCAATGAAAATATTCAATTTTGAGAGGGTGCGGTTCTTGACATTGAAAAAAAAAATGCAATTTTGAAGAAAACATGGGAATTTATCAAAAAATAAAAATAAAATAAAATAAAAATCTGTAGAAACAATGAATGATCTCATCCTGCTTATATTCAGATGTGGAACTGGAGCCTACAACCTCTTCTATAAATTACTGCATGAACGGACTGATAACAAATAGCTGATGAATGAGAACATGGAGCACAACCATACTGATTGGAGGAGCTGTACAAAATGACTCCGCATTTTTTCAGTATTTCCCGAATGGCAAGCATCTAGGGAAAAATAGTTAGGCAGATAGATTATAGCACTTTCATAGGGATGCAAATGCAATATTTATAGCACAATCAATAGCTAACCATTTGAAAATTCTGCAAAGCGTAGAGATAATCCAAGAAGAAATTCAGTAGAAAACTCTTGCCCTCACGAAAAACTCCAGCTATACTAATGACCGCTACCTGAAAGCTTTTTTTTTTTAATGTTTTGGTCTCAGAGATCCGACATTTAATGTTAAAATCATATCCAGAACTTTATAAACTTTCTGTGTTTCGACACTATTTCTTGAAGATGCAATCGACAATTTTTCGAACAAATCCTTGACAACCGAGTTTACCAAACTGCGCTTCATAATCATTTTCGAGATCCATAAAATATTAAAATGATCCTCTAATATTTTGAATAATAGTTATATACTTGTATAAATAAGCATCAAAATAAGAAAAAAACAAATGTGAAATAAATCGAATATGAGAGCATCGGCCACCCCCCCCCCCCCCCCCCCCCCCCCCCCCCCATCCCCTAACTGCTGAAATAGAACTAGTGGTACCAGTATAAGTGCCAATATTATTAATGCTAGTACAAGTAGTGTTGGTTTCACTAACAATGCTGAAAGTAATGATACTAGGAACGGCATTGCAAATACTGATTCAAACGTCTACTGCATTTGTTCCTCATTCCGTAGGGGAAGGCCTTCGACAACTTCGAAGTCAATGCAATACTAAAGAGTCAATGCAGTAATTAGACTGGAAATTTAAAACACAGTACAAACAAAGTATACAAAAATTTTAGCACCTTAGTAATATGCACTAGTGCATTTATAATCGAACCAACATCTCACAGGCATCACAACGAACCATTTCGATGAAGTTGTTCGTTGTAATGCTTCTGAGGTGTTACTTCAAGGCACTCTCAAGTCATAAACACTCTTCAAATTGTCAACACTGAAAGAATATCAAGAGCACAGCTATCAATTCGACCACTAGATTGCATCACCACTCGAATTAATAATGCATCGTCTAAATAAGTGCTTTGCTTGTGCAAAATATTGCTCTCCGTTGACTAAACGATGTGAAATTTTTCGATTCCTCCTCGAAGGCATTTGCCTCTGTCATTTAGAATTACTAACGAAAAATCGAGTTAGCGCTCTACTCTTTTTTTATGTGTCCTTTGCAAATACGCTTCATTAAAGTGCATTAGCGCGAAGCCGTATGTCTATGTGTATGTTTGTATCTATGTCTGATTGCCGCCTTTTCGATAATTTTAGCCATAGATTGTAGAATATTTTCACATTGATCTATTAATCTCAAAAAGATCTATAGATACTTACACACATTTTGTAACAATTGCACTATAGAAAAATGAAACTTTTATAGAAGAGTTGTACGGATGGTCGAATCACTTAAAATATCAAGGTGTTATTAATTAATCTGCATAGTTCAATTTTCTATTCGCAACTCGAGGAAACTCATTGGCTAAATAGAAAAATGCACACATACACACCTACAACTATCGAATGCAAAGAAAAGACATAGTCATTTTGCACTTCGCCTAGATAAATTTGAAAAATTCCATAAAATGAAAAACAATGAAAATCGAATTTTTGAGAAAATTCTATTTGCAATTTTTCACCTCATGGATACTGACTGATTGATATATGTATAAGGCCAATCATTTTTACCACATTACTGTCATTCACATATTTTCGGCGATACAATTCTCTTTTATGAGGAATAGTTATAAGAAATGTAAGATAACACATTGACGCTCATATGACGTAAAATGAAATGTGCTATCATAACACACCTCACTGCTATGCTTAACACAAATCAAAGATGCGAAAAAATATAAACTATTTGCAAGATGATGATATATTTGGGATTGAATGATGGAATATCTCAAGATGGATTAAGTAATTGACACGAACAATCGTTATATTGAGAATTTATAAAAATTTAAGCGGCCTCACTAATAATGTTCAGTCTAATTAAATTTAGAATAACAAAAAAAAAACTATATGATTGATTAAAAGGTTGATTAAGAAAGACGGAAGGAAGTGAAAATATTACAATAAGAATGCTGAATAATGATTGCACTGATGCAAAATGAATTACTATATAAAAGTTAATAGCAAAGAGTGAAAACCGTCGAGGAATTGAAAGAAAAATTCCCATTTTATGTGAGATCGAATTTATCGTCATATATTTCATACTTATTGCTTTATAGTGTTGTCTATATATTATGAAAAAATAGATAATCAATTCTAACAAATATGTATCCCTCAATCAAGTTTGTTTGTAACTATGGAACTTATAAAGTTTTTTTTTTGCGTAAAAATGCGAATATCCCCACAAGGATTTATAGTCGATTTGTAGGTGTTGATGACAATACTAAATCCGACCTCCACATTGCGATGATATCACGTAAGTATGTGCTATTGCTGTTTAATCAAGAATTTGAATTCTGTGAAAGCGAATGATGAAATAAAAACCTCTCAAAAACCGGTTTACCTTTTGTGCACCACCTTTTCTAGCTTTGTCGCATATCTTCCGCAACACAGACTTATCGCATTTGAAAGAAACTTTTCGTGGTGATGGAGATCCTTTCTCACTTCCAGATGTCGAAGAACTTGACTCGTCTTTAGGCGATCCGCCATTCGATTCGTCCTTTACTTCGATTAGAAGTACTGGCTTGCCGGAAATGATTGGTGGCGTCATAATAGCCTGCTTAACTTTTGAGCACAAACACCTTGCCTAATAGACTCTTCGATTAGCAACGATTTGCGTTCATTATTTAGAGATTCCAACTTCTCGATCAAACTCTGAAAACAACTCAATGAGTTGTGCAATCAACGTTTAGAAGATCTTTAAAAACTACGAAATTCATAAATTCTAGGGGTTATAAACAATAATTACGGTAATTGCATATTCAAAAATATCCAGGTTTCTTCTAATGTGCTTATAGCATCTGCTCTTATAAATTGTTTTCTCGAATTTTCCTCTTTGGTTAGACGATCTATGATCCCATATCTCAAACACTGTCTTTTTATCTACCTTTCATATCATTTGTATTTCATTTTGTAGATTTCTTTGATCTATTGGGTAAAGCAAATCGTTCTATGAAACATTACTTAAGATCATATCATATAAGTATCTTCAGTGAAGATCATACGTTCATTCATCTTCTAACTAGCCATATTAGTGTATTTCATTATTGTCACACTCATAATCAATATATAATTTTATAAGTTTCCCAATTGTAAATGAGTAATTTTCTTCAGCCATAATAATTCATTTATTATTCAGTCATAAGTATGAGATTTTATTTATTTGTTACAATTTATTTACAACTCACAATATAAGAAATAATTTTATGGATTATGCCATACACATTCCGCTCGAGTGAATTTACTTGAAATATATGTTTTTCGAAATTCATACTGCTATATAGAATTGTCAATTTATCTCTGTTGTAATTTCGATTAAACAACTCACAAAAAGCAGTTATAATGAAATTCAATGAATATAATCATTTTTATAGCCGATATTCTATCACCTATTGTATTTCAATTTTGCATAAATTTTAGACACTTGGAAGTTTTAGAAAAATTCATAAAAAATTTGGCGGATTCCGATAAAAAAAAATTGAATTTATAATTGAGAATTTCTAAAAGTAATGGATAACGTACGAAGAAATGCAATGGGGTATTATTTTATTGTTTCTCAATGTTGATGCATTAAGTCGGCTTATCGGAAGAAAAGCCTTCTTGGTATGTATTCCTATTGGATAAAAATAGAGTATTAAGAGTCACTCCACAATAACGGGAATAGGGGTGTTGCCGTAACTTTTTTTTTTGTTTGCGAGAAAGCGTTCGATGGAACACATACTTAAGCACAAATATGTTGTTGACATAATACGGTCTCTTGCAAGAATTTTCAACAATACTCATAAAGCGATCAATAAAAATTCATCTTCCTATAACAATGCATTTAATCCCTTCTATCTAAAAAATGCCCCCCCCCCCCACCCCCCCATTATCCCATAATATGTTCCTTAATGGCAAACTATGATATCCACTCACACCATAAATCGCCATGGTAAATGCAACAAGTGGTCCTCACATTATCCCTGTTTTAAAGATTCCCCCCCCCCCCCCCTAATCCTTCTTCTCCCACCAATTATTTTCAAAATGCAAAGAAATAAATGCAAAAGAATCCCGACAAATATATTTGATTAGAAGCAATTAGTAAATCTTTCACAATGAAAGTGAAAATTCTCTAAATGCATTAGACGAATACTGAAATGATTCATTGGTACTTCGATAAATATCCCTTCATGATTATGGAAAATTCTTCAACTTCATTACTTTACTCTCGCATCGATAATGTCGATAAAAACTATACAATTTCATCATAATTTCAAAAAATTTCCCATAATTTAATGGATTTATGATTGAAAAACAATAGATTTTTTGGCATTTTAACCCTTCGAAGAACTTTTAAGAACTTAGTAAAAGAATTTGAAAAAAAAAAGGAATAAGAAAGAATAACGAAAAATTCAAAAAGAAGAACATCAAGGGAAACGTTTTCTAATTGTGTACATCAATCATTCATCGTAATGACTTCTTCCACTTAGAAGACGTGTATGTACAATGGACGCTCTCGCTAACACTTGACAAATGTTCAACGCTTATTTTTCTAAGAAGGCACTTCAAAGAACAATTTGCAGCTCGTTTCGCCCAATCGTCCCTCTCTCTATCCTTCTCTCTCTTCTTATTTCTCTCCCTTTCTACCTCTTTCTCTTAATGCTACTGTTAACTAAAAGGTCATCAATAAATTTTCGCTATATTTTTTTCAATTTCATAAAAAAAAACTTCATCATTATAAAGCTGAAACAATAGTTCCTAAAATATAATTGAATAAAACATAAAAATTTCGCTTTGAATTGAACTCTTTGATGCGAAATTCATTGCGTTGTGTAAAACAGAAATTCCACATTAATAACGTTGAATTTCATTTCGTACCATGGAATATTTCGTCGACATGCCACTCATTACCTTAGAAATTCTTAGATTGCAAGAATTTCTAGCCCAAATGCGCTTCTAAAGCAAAAAAAGCTTTTAATTTTGCTCTTATAGCATAAATAGTGCTGAAACCCTCTGAAAGTCACCACTGCATTCCTAGCGATTCTTGAACGCAGTGGGAGCTGGCATCTCTTCCCTCCCCTCCTACTCGATTCGAGAAGGATCCGGGAGAGGGAAGGAGGGGTGGAGAGGGTGGTCCTTTTCTTCTTGTCTCTTTTTGCAAAATTCTCGACCTTCAAAATGCCTCCTATCACTTTGATGCGTCATCAATAAGCCTGTCGATCCTAGAATTTTACATAAATACTTATCAGAGTTCGATAATATACCCACAAAAATAGGCAACCAGGATGGAAATTGTGTCCGTCAACTGAGAAACAAAAAAACAAATAAATAAATAAATAAATAAATAAATATAAATAAATAAATAAATAAATAAATAAATAAGAACTAAGAACGATAGTTGGGGAGAAGAATGGAAATAACGAAGCGAAAGAGAAGCGCAACGAAAGTGTGATCAACCCGTCGTTGCAAATAGAAATGCGTTTTTCATTTAGTGATTCCTTTCGAAGCACAATCGATGAACTTCTTTTGCACACACCTTAATCGAGCTTGAAATGAGACAACTTAACGCTAAATTGCATGATTCATCAATATTGATCATCGTATAGCACATTTGCATTTCTTTTATTGCATTGCATTGCATTTTGCATTGCATTGCATTGCATTGCATTTTGCATTGCATTGCATTGCATTGCATTTTGCATTGCAAATAGATCACTAAAATGAGTGGGGATGCAGTTAATGAAGAGTTCGCTGATGTTCACAGTAATGACCTCAAGTTCGAGGTTATAGATCATGAGATCAAGTCACTGACGCCTTTAGCGACAATAATACACTATAATCTCTCATGAAATGAATACAGTAATTCTTTAGTATCTATGCTGTTACAGTATCATATCTTGTAAACAACTCATACGATCGAAAGCTCATTACGAGTAACTTTGAAAATCAACTACAACTACTATTACCTTATAGTAGTTATTAGATGATTTAATTTGTATTATAAAAACCATATACACTTATATATAAAATAAGCACTTATATACAATAAGCAACTAAATATTTTCGAGAAATGCTTCAATAGTCTATACAATATACAACTATTTAAGAAAAAAAAAACTCCTTGATACGATACAACAACGCACAAATTCAATAAATCGATATTCGATTGAAGATAGAGATGTGCGATGAATTTCCTTTGAAAGAGGTTATCATAAATTTCCCACTAAGAAATGCACTTTTATTCATCGATATTTCAAATAAATAGATTATTGATTTGAAATTATTGAAACAACTAAGATGATTTATTAGTATTTTAATCGAGAAAAATAACTTGAAAAAAAATTGAAGTATTACTTTTAAAAAAAATTCATATTTAAAGATCGGAAACGATTTGCACAACTATATAATAAGAATTGGTGTCGATTTTTAATAAAATCGAAATAAATATTATTGACGAAGTTTAAAGAAACCTTCAAAGCGTATATAAGAAGAAGATTGATTATACGATGAACCAACTCTTTAAAATATGCAACGAGATTTTTTGACTGCTTTAATTGGCATCACTAAATCATCAAACAATAATAAAATGTTAATCGAAAGAAACAATTTTAATGAAAGCAAATTAATCACTTTTCGATTCCCTATAATGAAATAAAATTAAATGCTAAATTTCATAGTTAAATAGATTTATAATTTTTGCATTCATTAATGGATGAGTAGAGTGACATCTTTATGAGTGATATTATAAACTTTAAAATAATAGAAATCCAAATAATTTCATAGATAAAAAAAAGAACACTTTACGTTTAATTATATTCAAGTATGACTACAGCTTCTTCATAAAAATTATGAACAACAAAATTGCAAATTGCAAAAATTGCAAATAATTGCAAATTTTTTTTCAATATTTCCACAGTTATTAAGCGAATAAAATCAGCGAATAGCGAATGCATTTCAGTGAAATTTCTATTTATGTTCGATTTTATTTATTTCAGTGAAATTTCTATTTATGTTCGATTTTATTTCGGTAGACCGGTTTTCATAGAAATGAAACAGTAAAGTCGAAACACATCGATGAAACTCTTTAGCTTGAATTTGTTGAGTTTTTTTTTTTCTTCTTCTTCTTCTAAAATTCTCCACGCTTCCATTGCTCTTATAAATCATTGCTGTTTTCAATAGTTTATAATTGGATCCAAATATTGCATCATTACTTTAAGCCTATTTATGGATACTAATATTTTAATTACTTAGTAGTTGGATGAGTTCTGCATAGTCGAATGGATAATGGGTTCGACTATTGCGTGGACTTGGTGAGTTTAAATCTTGTCTACCCACTGCAGTGTTTTGAAAGAGAAGAGAAATTGTGCGGTATGGAAATGTGAACTTGTTTAAATGAAGTCTTAACTGAAGTGCATTTACCGTTCGAATAAAATTGCTGAAAAAGGCAACGTTGAAAAAAAGAAAAAACAGACTGATAAAGTGGTGCTTTGCAAGCGACTTTACAGTACGTTTCGTTCAATACGCAATCGAAGAAACATCGAACTCAAAGCGTTTCTTCTCTTGTTCGAGAAGGGTTCCAATTAAATATATGAATGAAAACATTGCTGCAAAAAATATAACACATACTCGCGTTAAATATTTCAATTGTCCCGTATAGTAAGAGGTCATCATATCTGCTGCATTTCGTTATAAAAAATTTGCATATGCATACATTAGATAGGCATGTTATTGTGACCAGATGCCATAGAGGGTAAAACTAGATTCGATCTCTTAGGCGTAAACTCGTTCAGCTCATTTTATTCACACATAAAAATTTACATTCTATGTACAGTATGTCCGATATTCTCTGAATGCTCATGCTTTCGAAAAGTCCCCACTTGTCAAATTCGTAGGTCGGAAGGAGATAGGTGGGTATAAACTCACGAATATGCTTATGGTCATTGAGAAGGGGTTTATTTCATATCCCTCACCCGTCCACATATCACACTGACCATTTCTTATTACTACTTGGATTATTTTGACTGCTTTACGCTGCGTTCAATCGCCGTTTTCAACACAATCGTTCATAATAGTAGTACAACTAGTATAAGTATTTATAGTAGTACAACTAGTATAAGTATATAAGGATTTAATCATATAGCTATGTAATGGTCACAAGTTAAATCTATTAAAAAATCAATTTCAGCATAAATCTGCGTCCATCTATCCCGCAAACTTCAATGCACAGATCAACACTTATGTTATCAGCTATAAATCCGATTAAACGAAAAAAATAATCAAATAAAAAGATTAAGTTCATCAAATACAACAACTAAGTGAAAATCTACGTGAAAATGTTTCGCTGTGCAATTTTCAGACATTTTCCAACACGAGAATCCGGCTTTTGCAATGGGAATTTTATTTACACTTTACACATAACTGTCGCATTTTTCGTTGAAGTTCTTCTTTTCAATGAGACAGTTTGTCTTTTTTCTTTTTTTTTAATGTAATCAATATTGGTTCTATGACCTTTTTCGACATCTCTTCCTCCCAACATTCTCAAATTGTTTCGTCGTCGATGTCACTTTATCGACATCTGTAAATTTCACTCTTCGATTGGACTTGCAGCTTAGTGCGCTGAACATAAGACGAGCAAAGATCTCGAATTTCAATATATATCAATAGAATTTCGAATACGGTTACAGGATTTTCCAGGTTGAGATGAAAAGGTTGAAAATTTTGGCTAATTTTATGCAGCACAGCAAATTTCATATGCAAACGTTGGCTATGCTTGACAGTTCGAATCGTACATATTTCTATAGTAAATCCTCATTTAATATACACACTTAGATTTAAAAATAAATAAATAAATAAATAAATAAATAAATAAATAAATAAATAAATAAATAAATAAAGTCACACTTTATCGATGAAAATATCAATGTAAATCGTATATCGACAACGAAAGCAGCAATGGTTCGTTTTGACTATGAAGAGGGTATTGTGATAGCCAGAATACTCTAGAAGCATACACGTCTAATAGGTAAAATAGGTTTATATCGTGTGTGCATAAGGAGTCAACCATCACCTGGAGGCAAATGGAATTTCGTTCTCATAAATGGTACTCATCTGCTTGAAACACAGAGGTTACACCAAACAAAAAAAAAAAACCCCATAATTTTCCCATATTATTATGTGTGTTCCTTTGATTGCTCTCTTCTGCAAAACTTGTACCTGCAGCTCACACAATGAAAATGTGCGCATCTATACGTGTGCATCGGCCCGACTATCGGAAGCAGAATTATGAAATTCAGTCGGTTTAATGTAAACCTTGACCTGGTTCATCCCCCAATTTGGAAAGTTAAAGATAAGTATTTAAATGCGGAAGAAATTATTCAAGTGTTTCGCGGTCAATTAGATTTATGTTTTACAACAGCCTAATAAGTATGCGCAAGCGACCGGAAGTTCTGAAGAAGGATACTGGCCATGTAGATCTCATTATTTCTTGCAAGTCACGGAAGCAGGTTGACCTAAGATCACGGAACCAGGTTGATCTAAGGCCACGGAATCAGGTCGATTTAAGGTCACGGAACCAAGTTGATCTGAAAACCTTCCTGTCAACTCTTCTGACGTATTCCGCATATTTTCCCCTCTACTCGTTGCAAGTAGCCACTAAAACTGCTTACCCAAAGAATATGCCACTGACTTAAATACAAAAATGAGATAATATATGGAAATTTATTAGTTTCTTGAATTTCCATTCGAAAGTAATACCTATACCTACAGACACTCAAAATTACAGACTTACAGACTTACGGAAAAAAACTTACAGACTCTCAAGCATTGCGGGAAAAAAAGCCGCGCAAATACAATCCCTTTTCGGGAAAACAGTTGTACAAATAAAATCTAGCTTATTTCGGCAAACAGCAGAAAAAAAAATATTGCATTTGTTTTGTTTGTCAACTGAATGACTATAGTGTGCCTCTCAAACCTATTGATGTAAATAGGTGATTCCATAGAAATCATTGTATCCCTCGTTAAAAAACCCATCAACCGTATGCGATTGAATTCCGATGGAAATCCATTAGCTGATGGATGATGCTAATTCCTTGATCCGCTGAATATATTCGATTCATATTTTTGAAACTAGCGCAATCAATACGATAGTCTTTGTTCTAATTTTTGAATTTCTATAAGATTTTATTAGCTCTTTAATCCATTTCTATATATTTATGCAAATTTATTCGTTTATTAAAACTCATATTTATATATTCATCCATATAAATATTTATTTATTCATGTGAATTCCAAGTTTTCTTTCATATCACTCAGATGCACCTATAAAATTGCTATTTTGATCTACAAATCCCGGATAAAAATTCCCTTCTTATGATGATATAAAACTACAGTAATATAGTCTAGACNAACATCACTTCGATAACCTTTCATAGCAACTTCCCCCCTCCCTTTAAATCTTTTTTTTTCTACTTCATCCCTCTTTGAAAAAATTGCAAAAACCATAAAAATATGGGAACTCATTCATATAAATTCCACGAAACCCTATCATTCAATTCCCGACGATATTCAATAATAAAATCAGTAATAAAAGTCAAAGCTAACCGTTGCAACTGAGTACTCTTTGCATTAAAAGACACGAAATTGTTTAAGCAAACACAACAACGCTCACTAAGTGGGTTGGCATTGAAAGGCAACGAAAACAGGCGAACTGTCTGTCGCAGTGACAACACAACAAAAAAAAATACAGCAGCATATAATGTGAATCACCTCTGCAACACCCCATCACTTCTTCCTTTCATAAGTCCATTCGAACACGCGCGCCTTCATTGGTTCTCCTTTAGTAATCTGAATAAAAACATTTAATTCAGTAAATATGCTCGAACAGTGAATTAAATGACTAAAAATTCTGCACCCTTTTATCACTAATAGATCAGTCGGTTACAGCATAACGCGGCAAACATGGATGAATTGGTTCGAATCCTTTCACCGAGGAAACTTTTTTGACTAATCGCTCCTTCGAGGCTTCGCAATTTGTTGAAAGAACCTATCACTTTATCAAACAAATATGCATTAAACTGCAATCACCTCAAACACTTGAATCACGTAAACGGAATAATGAAAGATAAAAAAGACTGTGGAATAATTATGAACAAATACCCTCACACCTTAAAAATTGAAAAAAAAAAAGCAATAAAAACATAACAATTCACCGCTAAAACGACAACCTTGACCTTTCAACGATGCCACTTCTGCATCCTCCGAAATTGTTGCTTCTTCGAGCAATCGCACTCATATTTCCGAATATTTTTATTTTTGTCACTATATTGTTTTAAATTTTTTTTTACTCTATATTTAAACGAGTTTTACCAAAAAACAGCAAGCCAGCTCAAAAAAAAAAGAAACATCTGAAAATGTGCGGATGAGTACCATTCGAAACAGGTAAATCACAAACCTGCTTAGGTCGGAGTTGGTTCTTTTTACGGTCGGCAACATTTTTACGTACTTCTAGTTTCTCGACCACAACTCGAAGTTCATCTGCCCTTCGCATTCGTTTCAACAATTCGCTGTATTGTGCACGACGCTCTCGATCCGCTATCTTTAAACCACTTACCCTTCTCAAAATTAATCAATAATAATCGATTCAAAAAGCACTAAACATCTTTCAAAGGTAGAAAAAAAAACTTTTCAAAGACTAAAGCGACATACTATGGCAGTTCTCACCGAACCCTTGAATATGAATGAAAAGGAAATCAAAAAGATTCATCTAAAGCGTTTCCTCTTTATTCAACTTAACATAGAAGACAGTGGTCTCTTCCCTAACTTCAGTCAAGTTTTGGCAGCCAAGTGTTCTACTCTTGAAAAGGAATGTGCAACAACGAAGATAGGAAAAGAGTAGATCATTCACCTGTACATCTCTTTTGGAAAGCGCATTCACAACAGAACACTTCTCGAGGGTACTTATACGTGGTCGATTGTAGCGACGATCAATCAATTCAGCTGGTGTATCGAAATATTGTACTGCATCAAATTTTCTTGCTGCAATTAAACAAAACACCATCTAGAATGAAGTGAAAAACAACCAAAAGTCGACAGCAAAATACGTCGGGAAAGTTTCTTTCTAGGCTAGAACCTATTCGGATATTCATTTGCTAACAGCAATACTTTTTAGAGCGGAAATTTTTTCAGTTGCCAATCTGATACGAATATTTCAACTCAATTAAGAAATAATTCCACTAACAGAATGGATTGCATATACACTAATTCCTCAATGGAAACAGCTGCGCACTTATCCCAACTCAACGCAGAAATATTTTCCTACCTCTGCTCCAACTCATCCCCCCTCCCCTAGCCATCCTTCTGCTCTCTTTTCGCTCTTTTCGTACCCTCTTTCATCACTTTTAAGTTTCATATAAACGGCATTATCACGGCAACAAATGATAAGGAAGAGCTCTTCCTATACATAACGACAGACAGGAAAGGGAAGGGGAAGAGATAACATTCTACTCCTCACCAAAGTATTCAGCAACATCCAAGGAACTGCCTCTGATTGCAGAAAAAGTAAAAGTGATGAACCTTCTTCTTCGGTGTCGACAAAAATCTTTTTTTTTCTACTTCATCCCTCTTTGAAAAAATTGCAAAAACCATAAAAATATGGGAACTCATTCATATAAATTCCACGAAACCCTATCATTCAATTCCCGACGATATTCAATAATAAAATCAGTAATAAAAGTCAAAGCTAACCGTTGCAACTGAGTACTCTTTGCATTAAAAGACACGAAATTGTTTAAGCAAACACAACAACGCTCACTAAGTGGGTTGGCATTGAAAGGCAACGAAAACAGGCGAACTGTCTGTCGCAGTGACAACACAACAAAAAAAAATACAGCAGCATATAATGTGAATCACCTCTGCAACACCCCATCACTTCTTCCTTTCATAAGTCCATTCGAACACGCGCGCCTTCATTGGTTCTCCTTTAGTAATCTGAATAAAAACATTTAATTCAGCAAATATGCTCGAACAGTGAATTAAATGACTAAAAATTCTGCACCCTTCTATCACTAATAGATCAGTCGGTTACAGCATAACGCGACAAACATGGATGAATTGGTTCGAATCCTTTCACCGAGGAAACTTTTTTGACTAATCGCTCCCTCGAGGCTTCGCAATTTGTTGAAAGAACCTATCACTTTACCAAACAAACACGCATTAAACTGCAATCACCTCAAACATTTGAATCATGTAAACAGAACAGTGAAAGATAAAAACGACTGTGGAATAATTATGAACAAATACCCTTACACCTTAAAAATTGAAGAAAAAAAGCAATAAAAACATAACAATTCACCGCTAAAACGACAACCTTGAACTTTCAACGATGCCACTTCTGCATCCTCCGAAATTGTTGCTTCTTCCAGCAATCGCACTCATATTTCCGAATATTTTTATTTTTGTCACTATATTGTTTTAAATTTTTTTTACTCTATATTTAAACGAGTTTTACCAAAAAACAGCAAGCCAGCTCAAAAAAAGAACAAACCTGCTTAGGTCGAAGTTGGTTCTTTTTACGATCGGCAACATTTTTACGTACTTCTAGTTTCTCGACCACAACTCGAAGTTCATCTGCCCTTCGCATTCGTTTCAACAATTCGCTGTATTGTGCACGACGCTCTCGATCCGCTATCTTTAAACCACTTACCCCTCTCAAAATTAATCAATAATAATCGATTCAAAAAGCACTAAACATCTTTCAAAGGTAGGAAAAAAAAAACTTTTCGAAGACTAAAGCGACATACCATGGCAATTCTCACCGAACCCTTGAATATGAATGAAAAGGAAATCAAAAAGATTCATCTAAAGCGTTTCCTCTTTATTCAACTTAACATAGAAGACAGTGGTCTCTTCCCTAACTCCAGTCAAGTTTCGGCAGCCAAGTGTTCTACTCTTGAAAAGGAATGTACAACAACGAAGATAGGAAAATAGTAGATCATTCACCTGTACATCTCTTTTGGAAAGCGCATTCACAACAGAACACTTCTCGAGAGTACTTATACGTGGTCGATTGTAGCGACGATCAATCAATTCAGCTGGTGTATCGAAATATTGTACTGCATCAAATTTTCTTGCTGCAATTAAACAAAACACCATCTAGAATGAAGTGAAAAACAAGCAAAAGTAGACAGTAAAATGCGTCGGGAAAGTTTCTTTCTAGGCTAGAACCTATTCGGATATTCATTTGCTAAGAGCAATACTTTTTAGAACGGAAATTTTTTCAGTTGCCAATCTGATACGAATATTTCAACTCAATTAAGAAATAATTCCACCAATAGAATGGATTGCATATACCCTAATTCCTCAATGGAAACAGCTGCGCACTTATCCCAACTCAACGCAGAAATATTTTCCTACCTCTGCTCCAACTCATCCCCCCTCCCCTAGGCATCCTTCTGCTCTCTTTTCGCTCTTTTCGTACCCTCTTTCATCACTTTTAAGTTTCATATAAACGGCATTATCACGGCAACAAATGATAAGGAAGAGCTCTTCCTATACATAACGACAGACAGGAAAGGGAAGGGGAAGAGATAACATTCTACTCCTCACCAAAGTATTCAGCAACATCCAAGGAACTGCCTCTGATTGCAGAAAAAGTAAAAGTGATGAACCTTCTTCTTCGGTGTCGACAAAAATCGTATGTTGGTTCTTTATGGTGGCAATATCAGTGAAATGAAGGCTCGCCTTTAATTTTTCGATTTTCTGAAAATAATATACGCATCGAAATATCAAAGCAGCTGTCAAGAAATGTGTTCCTGCAATTATACTCAACATTGAAACCATTTCCGTAAAATGCTAACAAAAAAAAAAAAATAATAATGCATTCACATTTAAACTTTAAAAAAACTTCAAACAATATCACTGTTATGTGATCTAGCCGATATTAAATGGAATATAATCGGTGCAAAATGTATTCAACATCTTAGGCACATATAAAAGTCTATACCTTGCTTCAATGTTGACATATCAATATCAATTTTGATAGAAGAGGCCAACATGCTAGCAATTCAATTTAGCTGAATAATTCAATTTCCACGTCCTTAGCCATTCTAGATCTCTAATAATTTTAAAAAAACGCTTTGAAATAAAGCAAAACCCAAGTATTCAAAGTTAGCTGAAAAATGAAGAAGTAAACAAAATCAATCGATTACAAATAATATCAATCAAAATCAGCTAATGATATATGTTAGCCATATGAGATGTTAGAGAATTAGCGTACCTTATTTTCAATATTTAGACGATGCCTTACATAGTTCAAATCTTTGACGTTAGCTAATATCTTCTGAAGTTTTGTATCCTCATCTGGTTCGGGAGCTAGCTCATGATGTACACCATCATCCTGCAAAAACAATAGTTAACAACCTCAAAACTATTTTAGTCGCATCACAGCTTTGGCGCAACAGCTAAAAAGCCTCACTATTACGTCCGAGGCCTTGATTGAATCTCTTTCACCAGATTCTAGCTTCATCCTTCCACCCTCTCTCTTCCTCTAATCTTGAATGAACAATTCCATCCACATTGATCTAATCAATCGAACATCATTACAAGCCTTATTCATGTCACGCATTGTTAATCATTTGTAAAATGCATAAAAAATATGACTAACCCCAATATGACTCCGCACCATATGAAAATGAAACTCGTCGGGATTCCGATTAAGAGCCTCTCTTTTCAACTTGCGAAGCTTTTCCTTCTTTTCGTTGTAGTCTTTTGCTCGTTGCAGATAATCTTTCCTCTTCTCCAAATGACCCAAATGAGCTCGTGCTTCTGGCTGAAAAAAAAAAGTATTCTCACTATTACATCCACCACATTTGTAATCGTCTTCTGAGATTCTTCAATTGTAAAGACGATCAAATTCAGAGAATCAGAATTCAGAGAATCAGAAAAACCAACGGAAGACGTGTCTAGCATGAGCGTTGATGGAAGGAATATCTCAACAACTCCTTAATCCTCTAAATTTTGAGTTTCTATGATGCCATAGAAAGAGATAAGCAGATATAGGCACTGAAGCAAACGTAGGCACCTTATAAATAGGCAGTGTTAATCCGATCACCCACTATGACATAATGTAGTAAAACTTATGAAAGCATATTAAGAAATGCGCATAGTTAAATGATAAGTAAACACAGGCATAAATTAGCATTAAATATTGCACCTAAGAAGTAGTAAGGGAAATGGAAAAAAAATGGAAAATGGAAAAAGTAGAAAAGAAGAAATGAAGAACCTGTGCACGTTCTCGATGGGTTCTCTGGCCAATTTTAGCAGAACGCCTCAGTGAAGACATCGTTTACGCTTGTAATTGAGGAGAAACTGAAAAATAAACTAAATAATTAAAGATATTTATTCCACGCAATTAATGCAATGACGATATATACAATGCTTTTTCTCAAGAATTTCATATAAAATACTACGAATAATAACAACAAAAAAAGAAGAAAGATTACGACCTAAGAAGCAATTAAATGAGAAAACAAGTTGAAATAGGTTCAATTCCATCATCGCTTCCAATAATTGAATTTTTGCGCATATAGTTTTTTTTTTTAGAATTTTAACAATCTCAAATGTAGTAAAAATGTCACAGAATCCAAGCTTATGATTGTATATCGAAATATGTTGACACCTATCTGTCTCTATGTCTGAAAAGATATGCTTCGAAGTAAACAGCACAGACACCGGAAGCAATATGGGGTAACTATTTAGTATGAAAATTTGTAAGTTCATTGCACAAACTGTTGCACCTGTATTAGTAACCTGATCAGTGGCCGCGATACCCCAACAAGGGCATAGACACAACATTCCCACAGAGCCATAAAAACAAACACTCCCATACAATTGAACGACTCCACGTTACCTATAGTTATTGCAATACTTCTAAATGTTACCTTCGTTGATAGCCATAGATTAAGAAATAACCGTATGAAGGTGTTGGCAAGATGCCAAAAAAATATTATCGTGGTAGAATTTGAATTAGTATTTTATAACGCAAAACCTCTAAATACAGATCAACTCTTCAATTTATTGTTGTTTTTATTATGGATGATGGCATACGTTGATAGATGAGAAAAAGGAGTTGGTCAACATTAAATCCTATACAACAGATGTATAGGAATTTAAGTGTTATATTCAAAAAAATTTCACTCAAAGAAATGTGTAAATTCGATCGTATAGCAAAATAAATTCATAAGAAGCAATATGAAGAAATATGCATTTCTCTACAATTGGTCCCATCAAATCTTTTTTTTTTTAAATTTATTTCAACGTCTTAAAGTGAAAAAAAAATACAAAAAAATATATAAACATAAATAAAAAAAAGAGCAAAATAGCCCGAATCTTCGATGAGGTTAAGAATGGCGATGCTTATAAGCAAATGCCCCTCGTAAGTGGACTGATATTACCAACCCATTTACGACAAGATAATTGAAGTGGTCATTAGTATAGAAGTTCTTATATATTCATACTGTTGGATGAGTTGAAATTTCGCTTGATCTTCGTTTATAGATCATTCAAAGATTGATCTTTGCATATTTCGTTAACGTATTTTCAGCTACCTTCATGTAAACCCTATCCTCTTTTCATCCCTCCTATCCTCTCGTCCCCTCCAACTTTTTAAATCTCATGGGTAATCGTGTTCCATTACTTCAAACTCTCTTCAAATATGCGATAGTTAAATTTTTTTTCCCACTTGCTTGTGTAGTTTAAACAAAAAAAAAGGGAAAAAAAAGTAAAATAACAGAACACTGAGGAAGAATTATGTCCCCATGGGAAAACGCCGCAAAGCGATTATACACTCTCTAGTAAATCGAATATGCAAAATACGTCGTAATTCATTTTCTCTATTTTTTTTCTTTTTTTTTTTTGCAAATTTCCGCAAAAATTTTTTGAGAAACTCTCTTCGAGAGAGCGAGAGGATAGTTTGGTGTCGTTAACGACAAAGTGTCGTATTTGCATTTGACTCCGCCCATGTCCTATGGTGTTCATAATATTCCCAATACAGCCAAGAGTGAACGGGAAAATCTCTTCCATGCTTTTCGCTAATGGATGGAAAAATGTTTGTTCGGGTCGATGAAGTGATACTTCTTTGCTTATCCTCATCACTATCAATGTTCTATACTTCTTATTTGCATCGATCTTTACCAATTATTACGTACCATATATTCAGAAATAAAAGCCCCTTTTTTTCTATTTTTTTATTCAGGATGTTAGAGTTTAAAAGCTTTATTTGAAAGGTGACCGTCTCTTAAGAAGAGCTGCAAAAAAAAATCGTATTTTTCGGTGATGTATGAGAGTTGCCTATCGATTCCTATTTTAGCCTGCATACTAAATACGCGTATACTAAACTATGTGTATTCATAGCGACGAGAATATATCCCCTTTGTTTATTTATTTATTTTAGTGAACAAGTAATTTATTACTTATTAATATTTCTTCATAGAGCTTTCAATTACGTTTAGGGTGAGCTTTTAAGTTCTCTAGTGAGGGTCATTACGCGGTTGAGAATCAAAACCCGGAAAAATTTGGCATCAATTAGCATCGTTGAATGGGAATTTATATTCGATTTATTCTTTTTTTTATATCGAGCAATAGCTTCAATGTTACGAATAGGCGGCGATTCAATGTAATAGACTCACAATGTAATTTTAAATAAATTCATTTCCTCATCGTCTATTTCATCACGATTTTCAGCATCGATTCTATATCATCTTCAGCAAAAAAAAAAAAAAATGTTCTCTCATTGCAAAGCAAAATTGGTGTTAATTCTTTTCCAAAAAAAAAAAAAAAATTAAGTAAATAAATAATCATCAAAACTTTATTTACTCATATTGTTTATTTATCTATTTGTTGAACAATTTCAAATCTTTTTCAAAGAAAAGCAATAATCATAGTATTTGAGTGGGTAATATTATCTCGATAGTTCACTTCCACTTTCAAATATTCAAGGGTCGGACGCACTTTACTCTTGGCCAAGTTACGCAAATTGGAAAATATACAAAATTAACTGGGCATAATATGCAGTTTTACGCGTCTACCTGGAGAGCCTATTTCCTAAAAAAATTTCAACCAATAGTTTATATCGAGGATAATGGCTATAAATTTTATATAATCCAACTACCTCGTAAAAATTTTCATAAAAATATTTTATGTTCTTTAATCTAATCGATGAAAAAATGANGTTTAGAAAAACGATTGAATTAACTCATTCTATTCATCAATAATCGAACTTGTTGATTTCAATTGTCAAAAAAAAAAACCTTAATTTTATTTCGTAGTTTATTTCGATGAAATAAATTTGAAAGTTTTAGTTGATATGATATGATAAGCTTTCCGATGATAAGCTTTTTTTTTTGCTGATTAAGAAAATAGTGGAAAATTCAAGAGTTGCAAATGATAAAAGAAAGAAAAACATTAAAGTATTACATCTTTTTTTTTTTCAGCGGCTTTCTAGCGTCTTTTCTAAATGGGATTTAGCTGGATTTGGTGAGATGGATTTCGAGCAATTAAAAATCGCACTTATGGTAAATTATTTTAAATATTCGATGAAAATTCTTTCGTTATATTCACTTAATTTATTGAATAAAAATACATAATTTAAGAGATTGACGAGCATTTACTATAGCAAATGAAAGAAATAACTAAAGAATAGGTGACGATGTAATTTTAGTGATTTAAAAAAAAAAATCATTTAGATGGTTAATTTGATCTTTGAGGTAATCTTAAAACAAATTGAAAAAAAATTTTAATAAAAAAAACTTTTTTTTTGAATAAATAAGTAGAAAAAATTAGAAAAATAAAATTAAAGATTATAGTATATATTATGATAAAATTCATAGAATAATTGAATTATTGCATATAGGATTCATCATTTCGAAATGCTATCGAACGAGCGGTTGATCTCGCAGCACTACAACGATTAGAATATCGCGCCACTGTTGATCAATCACCGCTTACCTATCATGAATTCACTGATATTGTTAGTAATTTTTAGTAATTTTTATATATTTTATATATTTATATATTTTATATATATATATATATATATATATATATTCAAATTTAGCGATAGAAATAAGACAACGTAATTTGAGTAATTTGAGTGGAATATTACTACCTTCTTGAATCGATATCACTCCTAATGGGAATCGCAGAAACATGAGCGCAGACTTCAGCTATTCACCAAACCAAAACTAACAAAGGAAAAGCTAGCAATAATATGCACTTCTATTACCCACTCATCAAACCAAAATAGTTACAAAATTTACCAATAAAAAGTAAATAAATAAATAAATAAATAAATAAATAAATAAATAAATAAATAAATAAATAAATAAAATAGGCAGAATAATGCCTCTATATGGAATTAATGCAATCGCTTGTATAAATTTTCCACTAAAGATGCCTTCTTCGCTGAATGTTACCCAACTAATCTAGAATAAAAAGCCGATCGATGAAAGAGAGTGTGTCGCAATAGGATTGGATCTATTTCTTGAAAGGATAAAGTGGGATCTCTAATCACATATAAAATTAGCTATCATAGTTGAGTAGAACTTCGAGGTCATCGCTAATGCTTCAATGGACAATCGTAATTCGAATGCATAATGAGCGTTGGATGACAAGCACACAAAAACATATACCCCGCTTACCATCTGCGCATAGATCTCTTGTTGATGAGCAGGTGTCTTGTCCACTCATCTCATTGTCCATTCACTTGCTGAGACGACAAACCCTAATAGACACATTTCGGCATTCACACATTTCTTAAAGACACTTAAATAGGGGGATTGATTAGGATTGAGAGTAGAACGAAGCTATAGACGGCTATGGGGGATAGGGTGGGCCAGGGGAGGTAAGCAAGTGGAGAAGACTATTTCAAGCCAACGAACTTTCTATGAGATCTTCTCTTTCCACCAAAAAGAAAGGAGGTATTAATATTAGGACCGTGGCAATTTCATTCAATCATATTTTTTGTCTAGGTCGAATATTTTTTTATGGTAAAAGTAATTAACTACTAGCGAAAGAGAGGCGTAATTAGCTTAGAAAAGGCTCAATGTTCCAGCTTATATAAGCTTCGAACTATAACTTTGACGATTTTAAATCTTTTTTTTTTGATTCTTTGCATTAGTAAAAATTAAGAACTTTTAAAAAGAAGTTTCAAAATTCTGTAATTCTATTATAGCTGTCAAGGTTTATAGATATCGGTAACGTCACTATATCCTCCTCAATGGTTTTCAACTTATTTAACTCTAAAATCCGCCTAGCCTAGGTCATACAATTAAGAAAAGAAATCTCTCAATGTTTTATGAGTTTTATGGATTTTGATATAAATAAATTTTATGAGCGTTTCGTTTGTTGTGTATCTCTATTGTTGGCAATAGAGGACGGCTTACAATACCGGAAATGAGATGCATTCAGTGGCAATGGTCGGTGAGCGGCGACAAAGAGATTCTCACAAAGCGATGTGGCCTTGTTTCGGCATAAAAAGCGCAACGTTGAATAGTAGTAGGTAGTGCAGATCGCTAACATATGTTCGGCGAACAATTTTCTTATTGGTCATCTTTGTGTGGCTATCCAATGACCATTCCAATACTCATTGTGGTCATTCAACACTTATTTTGCGCGTTTCATTTTGTTTAAATTCACATTAAGGCAATCATCCAGTGAATTGTATAGCTATTGAGACAACAATATGAGTAGTTGCTCTTATATTCCAAGGTATTGCACATCAGTTCTTTTTCAATATTTTTGATTTCGACGTCAAAAGAATTGAGCATTTTTGAACGGGTGTTTCTTATATATGAATATATTCAAATTTCCCATGCACTGTTCCGCTGACCTAATATTTTTAGCTCAATGATTATTACATATATATATATATATATATATATATATATACCCTCTCGAACAAATGTGAATCAAACTTTTAGACGCTTTTCTAAATTTACATACACGTGAAGCATATTATTGCAAAGAAAAAATTTTTCTAGATATATATGTGTATTTCTCTCTTAATGATGCTCAATACTTTCGACTACGAAAGCACTCAAAATGGCGTATAAAAAAAAACTCGATGATTATCAAGTGTACCATTAGAGGAAACTCTATTGCATTTTTAACCGTGATTCATTGATTCCCAAAAGAGTTGTCGATGCTTGAATGCATTTAAGAATTTGTATGCATTTGTCTCCGATGAGGCTCCATTTTACATCGCCAAGGATCATAAAATAATGGATATTTTCTGGAAAGCTTATATGAACGATTGGAGCAGCTAAATTTTGAAAATAATGCCGAGCATATTTTACAATTCGTTTAATAATCATGAAATTCGCTTATCTCATAAATAAAACTTCAGTAGTGTATATTTTGTCAATTCTTTTAGTATATCGCTCCACTTACCTTTTTTATTTAAACGAATTATTTTTATTTATGAATTTTGCAAACTCCTCGAGCGATAAATTGAATGACCGGTCAGCGATCTGCGTCAAAGGCAAAGTAACCCTGATACAAACCTGGTATTCAGACGGCTTAGATACTCATTGTGAATGCAGTNTAAGAAGGGAGTGGAGGCAATTCTGGTAATCTGTGATTGTGAAGAAAGAAGAGTAAATATAAAGGTGTAGCATATTTTATTGTAAATTAAAGAACGTTCCTATGCTTTAGTTTTTCATAAACATTCAGATGGGAGTTTATTTTCATAGTGCAATCATCTTTGAATCATATTAAAAAAATAAATAAATAGAAAATTAGAAAGCAATTTTATGGGGAAAATTTCAAACCTCTCTATTGCTACTTTATATTATGGAATTTTTTATTTTTATTTTTTTTTTTTGCTTTTTCCACTAAATCTTTCATATCCTCAAGCATTCAGAAATAAAAAAAAATTCTTCTCAATGATTTTATTCTGAGAGTATAGCCCATAGCTGTATTCATTGAGATTCTAAAGAAATTGTATTAGATGAATGTCTTCAAAAGAGCGCTTAATAGCCGAATTAGCTATGATGATTTACAGCTGTCGTTTGATTTATTTGCATCATTTGTGGGTGCTTTTCTTTAAAACTTTTTTTTTCTTTCTAATAGAAGCATCTAATATTTATTAGCTCACATTAGCTATTAGATTCATAGTTCCTTCTTCTTTGGAGATATTATTCAGTGTGATACTGCATCATTTCCACACCTAAATTACTACAGATGAGTGGATATCGTATAAAGAAGGGTAAGTTTAACTATGTAGCTGAAGTGATGAACAATACTAAATAAATAAATAAATAATAATAATAATAGTAATAATAATAATAATAATAATAATAATAATAATAATAATAATAATAATAATAATAATANTTTTTTGCTTGGAATATCCTGATCCCACAAAAATTATGTTCTTTCCTATAATCTTTATAGAACTTATTTGAAATTCAAAACAATATCTAGTGAATATGGAATAACATAAAAACATTTAAAAAAATTTCCTTCTTTGAGAGTGCTGAAGCTGATGCTCGAATATATGAGTTGGCACTTCTAATTCTTAGACTAACAAACGAACTGAATATATAATCAAATAGAAGAAATTTAAGAAAATAATACAGACCACACACGACAAAAAAAACGTGAGAGTGATTAAACAAAACTGAAAAAAAAACACAACTAAAGATAGAAATTTCTCGTTAAACATATTTAAATATTAATGAAAAGAATACCATTTTATGATCTAAAATATAGGACTATTTAAGAAATTCAAGAATTTTTGCTCAAATAAATAACGTACTATTTCTAAAGAATTTTTCAATGGAAATCAATTTCAATAAAGGAAATTTTTAACCGAAAAAATGTTTTATTAAAAAAAAATTTTTTTTAAATTATTCACTGTGAACGTAATGACCTATTATTTGCTTTCATACTGACGTATTATTTGCTCTGCGATTATATCCCTACAATTTATCACTTCTATACCGTTTCTTCTTTTTTACCTTCGCAATATATACAGATATACAGGTACATACAGGTACAAATTGATATGACCTAACATTCTTTTGAACTTTTCATCAATCTTCACCTCTCTTCCCCTTTTCCCCACTCCCCTTCCACCAGTTGATTAGATATATTTAGTGGTTTCTTTTCATAAATGTGGAAATCCTTTGCTTTTCAACTAGCAATGCTTATAAATTCCTGAAGTGTTGTGCATAGGTAAAATAATCTCACACAAAACTCTTCCTATCAACTGTAGAAGTATAGCAGAAAAAAAAATTATAAGCGAAAAAGGATATGGAAAGGTTTGAAATAACGAAGGATAAAAAAATAGAAATAGGTAAATTGAAAAATATAATGAAAAGTGAAAATTTTATTATTATTTTGATTTTCAAAAATTATTCCCTATAAATTCCAATGATATTGTAACAAGAAAAAATCGACGCATATTTGTGGCTGAACGACTCCAACTGTAATAGTTCCAATCCAGCGTGTATCCGTATTTATACAGTTATTCACTGATAAATACCACTTGTTGATAAGGTGATTTTATATTTTTTTTATTATCACATATATTCGATATTGATCAATTTTATTAGGTAGCTCCCTTATCAGTGATTTATCACCGGATGCTAATCGTATCACTCGAATAGCCCAGCCTAAATATCGAAAGGTTTCAAAGTTTATGATTTTTAGAAAATTTTAATAATAAATACTCAACAAAGAGAAAACATTTATCGATTTGATAGTATGACTGCGAATTTTTTTTTTTCACTTGGAAATGAAACGAATATGATATTAGATCACAAATAAACGACGACAATCTCTAGAGATGGCGATCAACTCATCGATGCTCAACGAATATATCAATTCATTTCCTTTACTACACCCTATTCCCGTTTATTCTAAACCACAAAGGTATTTTCCTCTTATTTTCAATAATTGTTCTAGAAATTATGAAAATCAAAAACGGTATAAATTTTACCAATCGTGAAAGGAAACCAAACCTTTGATTCCTCTTGTTGCCTTTTCATTTCTGATATTTTCAAATCCTTGAACGACTATACTCTCTGTCAGCGTTTTTTGTCGATCAGAAATTATTTTCGAAGATTTTTTGCACAATTTTAATAAAATTAAAAAAATTTTTGCTTTGGAGATCAGAGATCGGAATTTCCATTGTTAGCTAGTCGGTGATTTCTCCGATTTTCGGTCTTTGAGGGCTGTTGCTCGTTTCGTTTTTTNATAACGCATATTTATTTTATATATATATATATTTATTTATTTATTTATTTATTTATTTATTTATTTGTTTATTTGTTCATTTACTTATTTACTTATTTATTTATTTATTTATTTATTTATTTATTTAACTTCTCCATTTCATTGTAAACAAAAATGGAGTCATAAAAATTTGCAGATATACAAAAATACCGATAATATATTCCGATGATGAGAAATCAATAGAGAAAACTTCAAATCTCTATTCGTTATCGACGAATTGTGCAATAACACCATTCTTTATCCCAGCTATTGTATCATTACAGGTAAACAATCATAATCACTCAACAATACTGTTTATTACTTCTTTAAAGATAGGCATCGGAAGTTTATAAAGAATAAAGAGTTAGATTAAACGCTCAAATGATTTCTCTCTTTTTTTTCGCAGATTATTCGAAAATACTCTTCAATTCAACTTTTTATTGCATTCGTTTTGAATGCATTTTTCATATATTCTAAGATATTAGTAATAATAACCACTTGAAAGTGTGCTCAAATTCATCAAAAAATAGATAAATAAATAAATAAATAGAGGAGTTTTCCCAAAAAAGAGCGATTAAGGAAAGTGATTCGGTGCGCATAGCATAATTTCGGGCAGAATCCCTCGAGGGATTTTTACGCTGCTATATTTGGAATTTTCCGCTGCAAAATCCTCCGTCGGTGCCTCATCATGGCGCAGTGGTGGCAACGGTCGTTCGATAGCTATGGTAGCGGAGCGTAAGCCCCAGCAGGTCTAACCATGCTACAAAGGTATTGAACTGTCAATCCTACAGCGTGGTCGATTCATACCCCGAATCACCAGACCATGCCTGCTAGAGGTTGAGGACCGGCTAAATTCGAAGAGAGGTAATGGCCTGCTCGCCTAGCCAGCGAGGTGGCGTCATCTAATGGCTAAAACAATGCACGGAAATGGGCCTCAGTACCCTACAACGATTGGGGTAAAACCTGGCCGAGAATGGCGAGGATGAGACCAAAATGGAAATGCATTGTGGCGGACAGCGTGCACAACGTTCGATAATCCGGCCTATCAAGTGATCAAGTGATATATATATATATATATATATATAACAAGTTGGAGAGAGGAAATTACCATTTGGGGAGGGGCAAGATAGTTAAGCACGTCTGATTAGAGGGCGCATGGATCTTTCAAAAAAGTATTGAAAATAAGCAGCTTATATGAATGCTTAAATTTGTATTGAGTAATCGAAGAAAATGAATGAATCTATACATGCCAAACTAAAAAAAAAATAAAACATTGAGTAAACCTCTTTATAGGTTCATTAGTGACGTCAATATTCGAGCATAATGTCAGCTTAATGGGTGCATCTGGTGGTGTTTATGCACTTCTTGCATTACATATAGCTAATGTGCTATTCAACTTCGATCGTGTTGATTGTTCACTTTGTTGGATTATTGTTGCCGTTTTTGTTGGTCTGTTATTCGATTCATTGTTCACATAAACAATTATTGCAATAGGCATATTCGTTTATAATGCGAAATTCGAAATATTTCAATCCTATTTTCAAGCATTTCAGCTGTCAAAAACTGCAGCCGGCTGCATAATATATCGCGAAATTGACGCCGCATTAGATATTCACATTTATTCTTCGTTTCCTTGAAAAAAAAGAGTAATCATTTGAGCAAACGCTTCAAGATGTCATTAATTCTGCTAATAAAGAAATAATTAACATAAGAAAATGGATAATTTGTTAAATAAGAAGAAATTTAATTATCTCTATTAATAATAAAACTCATTTTCAAAACTTTTTGCAAATAAAAGGCTGCGATTTCCCAAGCTTATTTACTAAGACTTTTTATTTTGTTCTCAGGGCCGCAAAATTGTGAGGGCCGCAAAATTGCAAGGGCCGCAAAATTGCGAGTAGAATTTGCTTGGGCTCGATTAGTACGAAAGACAACGCGATATATGGTTTTAGCAATGTGCAGCTGTCTTTACTGTCATACAATAACGATTTGATACATTTTGCTTGGAAATAAGAAAAGAGGACTATTCAAATAAAAGCATGATGAAATTTCTCTTAAATAGGAATTCAAATAGCTAATATCGCAAAAAAACAAAAAAATAAATAAATAAATAAATAAATAAATAAACATAAGAGACCTAAAGTGTTTATTGAATTTCACTTGTAAATTACCTAAATTTTTTATTAATTTTTTAGTGTGAACTATTCACTTATCAATCTTCTTTATCGTTTCGTGATTCTGAATTGTTTTATGATCATTTTAATAGCGAAATAATTTCTAGCAAGTTGTGATACAGCATTCGCCATTTTTGATCACTATACAACAACGAAATTTATGATAAGGCATACCGCTTATGCAACGCATCTCGTTGGAGCTGCAGCAGGTAAGTGCAAACCTTTTAGTGTTGCCCTAAGGCATAGAATGCACTGAAACTCCATAACAACCTCAACGGCAAATATAAATAATTGTTCATTTCTATAGTGATTATGGTCATTTGATTTTTTGAGAATTTTTTTTTTAGCGCTGAGACTAATTTCCGGTACTCCAAGGGTGCGAAAATGGTTATCTGTGAGTTCAAGACAACCAGCTGCCCCTAAGTGATAAGCATATAGCAGCAATATAGACCTAGCGGAGCTTTATCCACCGCCTATGTCCTAGTCATCGAATGTGCTATGAGATGGAAAAGGACTTAGTCCAGGATAAAAAAAAACGTTGAAACGATCACATCTCTGTGGAACTGTATAGTCCTCTTCAAGCTTCAAAGAAATCACGACTAGATCCCAAACGAGATGGAATAGTAAGTATGAGACTATGATTGGGTCGCTTATGAGTAAGCCTAGGTGCTTGGCCCTTCTTTGCCACCGAACCAAACATGCTTAGGCCAAGCATCTCAAATATTAAGTGATTTATTATCGAAAAACCAACTATCCCTCTCTCCATCCTTCCTTCGGCAAAATGCAAAGCAGCATCAACTTTCGATTAATTACGTAAATATTCCGAATTTTCTTTATCTATGATATAAAACTGCAAAACATTGAAGGATAAAAATAATAGTCAATAAAACAATAAAACAATAAAATCAGTAAAAACAATCAACATAAGAAAAAAAAAGAACGATTTAATCACCCCAAACATGAGTGCTTTCAAGTTGACCCTTATAGACCTATTTATTAAAGAGGGGAAACCCTCAAAGGGGTTGCTCATTCTAAATTTAGATAACTAGCACGAAAAAGATACTCTTTCTTATTAGCACTCGAATTTCAGAAATTTCAGGACGTTAAGTACCATGAATTTCAGGATTCTCGTTAGGTTTAGTACTGTTGAAACACGACGACGAGAAGCATACTCGACAATCGATCTATTGGAGTGCATTCGCATTTTACATTATATTAATGTTGTCGGCTATTTTGTATAATATTGTTGTTGCATAAAATAAAATGTACCAAATTTCATCGATTGCAAATATCTATTGCTTAGAAGATGAATAATGTAATAAGTATTTCATTAATTCAGACAGAATTCAGACAGGCCGACACATCTCTGTCTGAAGATGTGTTGGCCTGTCTGATTGCTTGTCTGAATGCTTGTCTGAATCTGGATCCGTTCGTTACGATTAACAAATTCGCTATGTCGTTGAAGTATCAGAAAGATAGTAACTTAAGTAATATTACTCGTCCCATATTCTAATCTTTTCCTGACATCCTTGCAATTTGATTGACGAATATGAAAGAACGTATAGAATGTTAATCGAAGATGTAGATTTTTCGAATTTTCGTTCGAACTTTTCAACTTTCGAAACGTTGACCTCAATTAATGTGTTCGGGTCATTTATGCTTTCAAAACGCTAAAGTTGTCGCAAAATTTCACCTTTCATACGTTTTTTTGATTGACCATATGAGGAAAATATTCCCAAAAACTTTTAAATTCTTAACCTCGTCGACTTGACCTCGTCGACGTGACCTCGTCGATAAGCTTGCTAGATCATTCAGTGATTCAAGCAAACCAAATCTACTGTAACCTACACTCTAATCTCTCTAAATAATAATACACCTTGCACATGCATATTCTCAATAGCAAATAGCATAGCAATACAATTAGCTATTGAATATCTTTTTCTATTTGATAACTAACATATCTGATGCAAATGCAAACAAATTTAGGTTAGTGCTGTATAAAACTTCAAACCTTAGAGCACTGCCAATTTACAACACCCAACAGGTGATGCCGCAAGTAGATAGCATATTTTAGATAAGAAGCATATTTCCTACAAATATTTAATATTCGAAATGTTCAAACAATTATGCTGAATAATAATAATAATAAAAATAATGAAATAATAAAGCTAAGAAAGCACTTTTGATTGAATAGAAATGCATAGATTAGAACATTTACATATAAATACTAGAAAATTGGGATAATTGCCAAATTAATGCCTCAAAAAGTTGCGTTATAATTCGGCGAATATGTGACGATAACAATCAGAAAAACCAAAACAATACGTTAATCTGAAAGTCTACGATACCGATCCTATGGATTTATCGAGTCTACTACCTTCACTCATATATCTTGTAACCAACGATTAACCTTTCAATAAAATCCGTTCATTTCACAAGCGAAAGCCAACTATTTAGTAACTCGATTTGGTGACGATATGATAACCAAACCACAACCAAGCACGTATGAACAGATAGAGTAGTAATGAGTTTTATTTATCTGTGGGGAATCGTTGATGCGTGACATTGCGGTTGTTTGCTTGAAGGCATCTTGTTATATGAATCGATCGATATAGGCAAATAAATTTTTTTTTCTAAATAAAAATTATCATATAGAAGGAAATTTTTGATCGCAAAAAAAGCGAAGAAAAAATTTCCAATTATTTAAATTTGAAGTTTTATCTGCAAAGTGCTGATCAAAGGTCATTGCACAAAATCATTCGAATTTAATCTAATGCATTTTTCGATTAATAAACACATTCTAATCACATTCGTCATTGCCATTGACTAGCTGATTAGATATAGGTCATCGAAAGGAGCCGCAAATTCCCGAAGAAGATCCATACTATCATCATTCCTTGTTACCATAGGCATAACCCTTCCTCATACAATGAATTGAGCAATTCTAAATCGAGATTGCGAATTCATGGCTAAATGCCCTGAGGGTCTTCGATGTGGGATGTAGATTCTTACGAAAATATAACAGATTAAAAAGTCGGGCATTACATATCTTCTTATGACTCTTATGAATGGATATTGTTACTTTCATCCTTCACTATATCGAAAAATTTTACTCGAAGAAATGGTATAATTGTTCATCTCCATCCATCCTACAACCCGTTTTCCATTCGAGTTGCAAAGTGATGCAGTGGTATTGCAATCCTGACTGCCTGGTTTCCTGGAGTGGCTCTATTCGCATATTCCAGGATTAGGTCTTATAAACCTTTATTATGTTATCTAGTTAATCTTTGCATCTACTGATGTGATCATAAAGTTGTATCGAAGTTGTTTCTGTTGTTTATAATTTTTCACTTTTCTTTTTTGTTGATTGCATTTTATTTGATGCTGATTATAATTTTTTTTTTTATTTCTTTTAAATCAGTTTTATATAATTTATTACTTCATATTTATATGACATAAGATCGTGTGGGTGTATTTTTATAGAATATTTAATCGTGTGGGTGTTTTTTTTATACAATATTTAATCGTGTGGGTGTTTTTTTTATAGAATATTTTTACGGTGCGATCTACCTTTTGAATTCTACAATGTTCTACAAATACCAGATCGATCTTAAATACATAGCAGTTTTTTCTACATTATGTTGCATGTTTTAGAATTGCTTTAATTCAAGCAAGTTGGCGCTTGTTTGCAATGAAAGGTGAAGATGCAGGATCGAATGGGCTAAGTGATCAAATGGAAGCAGACGATAGCGATGGATACTATCGAACTGGAATGGAACACAACCCTGAGGGAATCTCTAAGTTCGTCTTTTGCTTCATGCTTAATTGATTCTTTCTTGTCTTAGTAGGGATACATGATCCCAGTCAGGAACAAAAAGGGATAACGGTGTGATCCCCTTACCAACTTGACAAAGCGTGGCGAGACTGCCGTATGCAGAAAAGAAAACGTGGCCAAGCTAATACGAAAGAAACAAGCCAGCTGGCTGGAGGGAGTCCCGGCCTTCACTGAATCGGGAACACGATCGTACGTGCAGCGCCATCCGACCTTTTGTCCCTTCTTTATTACGATTACTATTTAACTATTAGAAATACTCATTTTTATGCCGTTATGTAAATTTATATTCAAAAGTGTTACCCCATGCTCATAAATAGATGCATAGTGCTGTTCTTTGGGTGATTTAACTCAAGAATTACATAAACGGGGTATCATTTGTGCCATTATATACCCTCTTTTCGTTTGTTCTATGACAACCTTGAAAGGAATTCTAAACTTTGAGGGAGCCGATGAAATTTTCTAATAATTGTTTGTGATGATTTCGATCTTTACTTTACAACGTTTAGGATGCAAAAATAGCAAATCTTCTCTTCAAGATTTATTTAAGCGATCAGAACCATTATAAAACATAAAACCATTTTTTTTCTACATATTTTGTTATTTTACTAGTATCTTGTAAAACTAAATTGCCCAGACCGGCCGTGCTTTCCCACTTTTATTGTTTATATCAGCCACTATATATTCTACTCGAAGAAACAATCGTGTTTATTTCCATATTTATAGATGGCAATATTTCTATATATTACTATGATGTCATGCATTACAAAAAAATTGCTAATTCACCGTAAAATTGCAGATTTATTATTATTTTATCGATGAAAGTAGATTCCATTTTATTTTATCAGTGATGGAAGTCGGTATATATCTGAGAGTATCTGAGTGCCAGCGAATGTTGTCGATACATTTTACAGATTAGCACAATCATATATTTATGAAACTAAGAAGAATCCCATTTCATTGGTTATGGAATATACGCAACGAAGTGGAATACAAATTTCATTTAACTACATCGAGAAAATCAATGAAAGGTGAGTTGAAGTTTGAATTTGTCTCTCTTCTTTAGTTGAGCATTAGAGATTCTTTTTTTCATTTGTTTATATAATTTCTATAATTAATAAAAAAAATTTTTTTTTGGTCCGCGATGATTTTTGATTATCATTGCTCAACTAATAGGATATTGCTTTACGTTGATAGTTATTTCTTCCAAAAGTGTTTTCCAGTGATAAATTTTCGGAGTGATATGGCTATTGGAGTCGAAAAATTCAACTATGAAAATTTCCTTACTATTACCCGAAATTTCTACCAGCAAATAGCCATTTTACCCACAAAACATTTGGCGGAACTACCCGCGTTACATTTATTCCCACTCGGTGCACACAGCATTCGTATTGTTTAATATATGGGATATTCAGTAAATTACCTAATATATGGGTGCATGCAGCAAAATTTAGCATCGTTGCACAATATCGACGTTCTAAGAAGTTTCATTAATATCAAGCATGATATTTTCTTTGCTGTTATCTTCACACTTGAGACCCCCCTCATCGAGGCAATAAACATTCGTTTGACTTTAAATATTCATCACTAACTACTAAGATCACCAATTATTATTAGAAGGCTAGGCATTTTTATATGCTAGCCTAATAAGTGTGGTTCTCTATCAGACGGTAGTGCCGTACATCATTGGCTTATCATATTTTATAATTAGCGGTTTATCGGTATGCGAAGTGATTCGTAAGGGGGGAGGGGGAGTAAATTGGGATTATCCACATCCTTCCTTTATCCGGAAACCATAAATATTTCACTGTACATGCTGCTTTGTATGAGCCTTTATTAGTATAGCATCTAATAGAGCCGCCGTCTACGCTGAAGCTGCAGTTGCCTTTTTGCAGCTGTTTTAACACTACTGATATCTAAATTGTTGCTTAAATTGATGCAATTTTTTGTCGAAAAACTTTGCCCTAACAAAGTAAATAGATACGCGCATAATTGTTGAATTTTACCCTCGAAAACAATGAAATTTCTTTAGAGGATTTCAAGTTTCCACACTAATTGATGGATTGAATCTAACGGGTCTATTATATCCATCGAAACGTGAAGCAAAATTATCATGTTGTTTGCGCATTATCGACTATTTAATTCAGGTGATGTTTTTGCTTAATTTTCAAAAAATTATTTCTATTTTTTATTATTTTTATATAATCGATAATGATGCATCCTTCAATTAAATATACCAAAAGAATGAGAATTTCATTTACTAATAGATTCGAAGCTATATTTAAAGCGAGAACAGAGATGCAACATAAGGTATTATTCCCAATCATATCCATACCACTTTAAAATTGATCGATCAATTTTGGAAAAGATTACAAGCATTCTAAAATATGTAAGCATGCCACCGCTTTCTTATTGCAAAGCGGTGGCCTTCAACAGGAAAACAACCACTTTTTGCCGAAAAACTTTGCCATGTCAAAGTGACTCCAGCTGAAATGCCTCCAGCTGAGCGCACTCATCAAATCGGGGTGATTCATACCATCACATTGCCTGTCGTAATCAATATTGGTTGTTTTTTTTTTTTCAATTCAAAGGTTATATAGAGGTTGAAGTTATCGTAAGCTACAGAATTCACTCTAATTGAAGTATGATCGTAAACTGTTACAGCAAGGTAGAATCCAGATGCCAACCTCTTCTGGTGGAAACAATGAACGCAATAATACTGCAACTACAATAAAAAAGGTTACTAAAATATTTGTAGGTTTTTTTATTTGTATTTTACTTTTCACTGATGATTATACGCCTCTAAAATCTCGCATTCGATGTTATTGTGTTTTTTTTTTCTATTGTTGTCGGAAGTGGTTTTCTCCTAGCCAATTTGTTGTTGTTGAAGGAAATGATTGGCCAAGAAAGTGAACTCATGGACGCGACAGAGGACAGGTACTGGTCGTCTACGAGCATCGAAAACTATGAGAACATATCGAAGTTCATTTAGTGCTTCTTATCTTATAGAGTCTAATTGTTCTTTTATACTATGATTATGTGTGGAGAAAGATGATCCCAATGCAATTTCGCTTCGCTATCGATCTGCTATCTTTTCCCCCCCTCTATTCCTTTCCTCTAATCTTCACATCTCTCTCCTCATTCATACACCTCCAAATTCTTCATCCTCACCGCTTTGGTAATCGAAAAATATCCCCAAATCTTTTTATCCTATAAAGTAGAATGCACAAGAATTGTATAGTAATCTTTAAATCCTTCAATGAAAAAAAGAAGGAAATTACAATGATTAAAATGCTTTTATTTAGTTTTCTAGTGCTTATCTTTTGTTTATTATTATTATTATTATTATATTATTTTTATTTTTATTATTATGATTCTCGAATTTTCCTCACCCCATTCTTTCTTTCTCACCTTTATCTCACTCAGCACTTAAGATATAAACTCATCTGTGCTATTATAATATTTGAGAATTGTTACGTTTATAGGAGCTAATCTCTGCCATGATATAGTTTCAAGAACAGCAACGAAGCTGGAAGTAGCTGTTTATGTGCAGAAATGTTGATGGTGTCATGAAATATGTGTTGTTATAGATCAGCACAGGCATATATTTCCGAGAGTGGTAAGAATCCTATTTCCTTAGTTATGGAATATATGCAGAGGATTGGCCTTCAAGCGGTATTCAAATGCATCAATAAAGGGTAAGTTTGCAATTGAATTTTGTTAGCCTCTGATTATGATTCTATTTTATTTCTTCATAACGTTTTTTTTTTTTTTTTTGTATTTGGTTATTTTAGAAGTGGATCTGTGGAGCAAACATAAGTGGGTAAACTTTATTTGCTAGCTTATTCGATCAAACTCATGAGCTCTTTATAATATGAGGGAAATTTCCGCCTAGTCTAAGACTAATGAATATACCATCTCGTAGTTTTTCATTGTGATGGATGCGTTACCTAATGCGGCTTTCTAATCTAGTTTATCGGCGATGGTATTTAATTGTTGATTTACCCACCGAATAATGCCTGTTGCTTAGAGTATTTTCTTTAGAGGATTTCAAGTTTATATGGTTGTTGATGGAGTGAAATGGTCAGGACTAGTTCGTTCATCGAAACGTGAAGCAAAGATATCGTGTTGCCGAGTCGTTATCGATTATCTGGTTCGGGTAAACGTTTTGAATTTATTTTACTTTTATTATGGCGCTCAATGCTTTCGCCGTAGAATTTTTATGGAAGTAGGCTAATACTGCAGAAGTACTGTACTATATAATGTTTTTGCTGAACTATATGTGGGAAAACATGATAATAATGTAAGGCTGTAGTGACTTATAATAGGGTTTCTATGACAAAAGGTGGTACCACCATGTAAGTTTGTTAACCTATAATGTATACAGCATGGTAACATACGATGCACTGTAGAGTTACGGTACTCTACAGTATATGTAATGTGGCAAAGTATCATGAAATTTCAAGATCCTTATAGCTGTAGTTGTGTTATATGCTTTGTTTCGCAGTCATTGCTAGATTATTAGAAGATGGGGTCTTGGTAATTTTTAATTTTATTCGATTATTTGTCTTTTATTTTCGTCAGTTATTGCAGTTGTTCTGCACCCGTATCGTTAATAAATGATCTATTATGATCAAATGAATTCTTACGGTGTTGATCAGCGTCAAGTTATTTTGCTCAAATTTTTACTGATCTCTTTCAATGTGGATGGTGATCTCACCAAACCATCAGAGTCGTAACCGAAGATATAAATGGGCTACGCGATTGTTTACTAAACAGTGTTTGCTTTCTAATTGTCCCGTAGTTGTTGTTGATCGTAGTAAACGAGCTCGTTACTTCGATGTGGTCTTTCATACGCCAGAAACGATCGCATCTATATATCGAATATGACCAATGTTTACTTATTATGCATCTTTTTCGTGTATTAATATTTGTTGTTTGGCAATCCTCAACGTTCTCCATGGGAGATTCTCACTTCATCTATAAAACTTATTAAATTACCTACTTTAATAGATTACAAACGTTGTGAATTGTTGGTTTAATCTACTAAGCTTTCGAAAAATTTTGTGATATGGCGAAATTTCCCCATTTCTAATAGCGATGAACTAATAAAACCGAAGAAGTTTTTCCTGGTTTAACCAAGTGTGGATATCTCGAAACGTATTTGTTTTTATGGCAATCTGCCGCGCAGTCAGCGGTGCCTTGATTCGAGTCATGTTCAACACCATAAGAATATTCATTTTAGCAAGGAAAAATCCGTACACGAAGTTCATGTGAGGAGGGCATTCAACTAAAGAATAGTATTTTCGAGCATATGGAGAATGCACTCTACTCGTGCTTCGATTACGAATGTTCTAGCAATTCAGAATTGAAAGCATCCGAAAAGGTCAACGTTTCTGTGGTTTTTATTTTACACTCATTTGTAACCCTTAAAGATTGTAAATCTTTTTTAAGTTAGAGAGCGGTTTACCGGAATTTAGAGTTGTTTTCATTTGAAATTAGAGTGAAATCATTGGGATTGATTCGGGCGGAACAGATACGATTAGTCTTTAAGATTATGTGTCGTGCATTGTTTCGACCGACTGTCGATTGCTGCTTTTATCTATGAATTTTTGATAGTTGATTACGGCTATAGAAACAGGCATCAAGATGCCTTTCAGCTCTAGAATTCTTTCGAGCGTCAATTTGTTTTTTGAATAACGATTTCTTTAATTTTTTTTCTTCCGTCAATTTTGACAATTCAATTTTTTTTTGTTTTTTGTTTTTTGTTTTTTTTTTTTTGCTGCGATATCAATAAATATGGGCAACAATCTTTTTAGCTGATAGTGACTAAAGTGGTGCTCAAAGTGGAAAGGGCCATTTTCGCGACCCCTGTCTCCTGTTCGATGCCTGAATACAATACTTCACGAACGTTTCTAAAGGCAATCTTCGTTATTTCCTCTTGCATCCTGCTGTCAACCGGTTATTCTTTTATTCAAATATGGCTCATATGCTCAGCCTTATTGAATGATTGTATTTAAGGTTATTGCGGGTATATTCATGGTGGATGCGGTGGCAGCCGAATGCCATCTAATATCATGGGCTACAGGAAACAAATGTGTACAAGGCAGTGCATTGTGTACAGACGGATGCACTGTGAACGACTCACATGCGGAGGTGTTATGTCGACGTGGCCTTCTCAGGTATTTTTTTGCTTTATTCAGCAGCGTCCACATTCTACGAATGAAAACGCTTCCACACTCATTGGTTTTTTCTTATTGTTGCATTTTTGCACCACTGAAATAAGGCATGTGTTACGAACAGGTGGTGTACGACTTTTATTTTTTTTCTGACTTCCATCGAGCAGTAATGCTGATTTTTTTGAAAAAGTTACAGGCCCTTCCCAAAAGATATTTGAAACCCATCGTTTCCCGGGAATTGTTATGCAGCATTGGATATATTTTTTTTCTGACTTCCATCGAGCAGTAATGCTGATTTTTTTGAAAAAGTTACAGGCCCTTCCCAAAAGATATTTGAAACCCATCGTTTCCCGGGAATTGTTATGCAGCATTGGATATCCGCTACCACAAGCAATATGCTATAGCTGCAAAGATGAAGTTGCTTGAAGCGTTGGGTCTTCGAAAATTGTCCATTGTGAAGTGTTTTGATTTTATCTATCTGACTTCCGCTACTAGAGTTCCCGAAGTTGAACAGAAAATTCGGAGCATCATTTAGCTTATCCGACTACGGTCATTGAAATGCTATAAAACTTGTAGTAAAAGAAGCTGATTTGAGAGGTTCGTGCTACGGCAATCTTGGCTGTTCTCAAAATGTGGGTCAATTCTGAGGGAAAGAGTCGAACTGAAATCTTATATACTCACTAACTCCTGAGCCAATCGCTGCGATGCAAGAAAACATTTTGGTCTAATTGTGGTTGAGTTAACGAAGTGGTATTTAATGATAAATTTATGATTGCATCACCTTCAATGGTGAATAATAACAACTTTGAAGGTTTCTATATCAGCAGTTAGAAGTATATCTCCGCGATGAACAGAAGTCAATATTTCGTAAGGTGATGGGCAAGTTAACGTTACGGCCTTCACTCACGTTCCATCTCTTCATTAATACAGCCCCATGTGGTGATGGACGCATCTTCTCGTTCTCTTCTGAGGTGTGTGCGTATTCAGTTTTTTATGGGTTGATTGAATGCTAGAATCGCTCGTATATCCTTATTTTTATCTTTGATAAGTCATAGATGGTTTCTTCTCCTGTAGGAGATTTTTTAAGTCTATTATTATATAGTGTATTAATAAATAGTATTAATAAATAAATATAAAGCATAGCTATGTTATCAGTTTATGATAATAAATAAATATCATTTGAGTCTCCCATTAATTTGGAAAATTTTTAAGGATGTGGCAAGTGGTTCGGCACATAAACCAGAAGTCGATAAAAATAAAGGAGCTCTTAGAACGAAAATCGAATGCGGTAAGATTGTTTTTAATTTGCCATTGAAAGATAATTGTAGTGCATAATGGGTTGTTAATAATTTGCATAAGTATTTGATCATGTGGAAACTTTTCCCGCAAATAAAACCGAACCCATACGCTTTTATTTACCGAGTGAATGTTTTACCACTTAGCTACGGTGGATTTTTCCATTGATTAGTGGCGAACTCATCTTTCAATGTGGCGATAATAACCAATGTGAAAGTAGCTTATGATAGTGTTGGTCCATTAAACGAGAAAATAGTAGGTTCACTCTTTCACACGTTCTGTGGAGATTGTTTTCATTGTTTATTTATATGAGTGGTTGTCGTCTGAGCTTGAGTCAGACCAAAACAATTGACTGTAGCATATGACTATGTGCAATAATTTCATAAATAGGAAGGCAATCTGCAAAAATGAATAGATATTAGATAAAAATATGAAGCTTTTTGAAAGAGCCTATTCGGTTAGTATAAAAAAGTTGGCGAAAATTAACTATAAGCAACTTGAGAAAATAGTATTAAATATGGAGCAGGTTAATATGTGGTTCGATTTGAAGAGGGAGGAATGGATGTGATGAAAAGTCACTGTGTTAGATTAGACGAATGGCTTAATTCGAACACTGAGAATCTGCAATAATAAAATAAATAGAAAGGGGAGAGAAAAATTCATGTTTGCTGGAAAAAAAAATGTTAGCAAAATTGTATGTTTAGGTGAGGGTACGGTACCGATTCCGGACGATGTTCACATGCAAACGATGGATGGAATTTTTGGTGGTGAACGATTGAGAACGATGTCTTGCAGTGATAAAATCTTGAAATGGAATTCATTAGGAGTACAGGTTTGCTCCATTTTGCAAAAATAAAAATAAAAATAAAAAAATTCAGAAAATTGCACAAGAAATTTCAAGTTGTAAGTGTTGAAGTTGTTGGAAATCTGCTGCAGATTGTGCATCTGATGTAATGCGCTAGTTTCAGTTCCTTAATCGATTTAGAAATATTAGTGTAAAATAAGAAATTAATTATGATTAATTATAGGAACGGATATTTACAAGTTTAAAAGCTTAATAGCAAGGTGGAGAAGGGATTTATAATATCCTTTAGTTCCTCTTGAAAAATATAATCAACGACAGTTTTGAATTTAGTTTTTAAAAAAATTAATTTCAGGTCTTCTTACGAATAAACTTCTAAAATTAAGTTCGATTAAGTTCTCAAAAAAAAAAGGTTGCTTATTGAACAACATACATTTTAAACAGTTTTATATCTTGGCGTTTTGATTTTTTCTTTCTCAACTAGGGACTCAAGAAAAGAATTATGAAGTTAATAGGAGTTTCTCTCGTTATTTCCATAAGGGCTTATCATTAAAGATATAGAGAGAGGTAAGTTTCGGACTTCTGAAAATATCTTGCAGCATCCGCTTTATGGCGATTGAAGTTGAGATTCCTACTGCTTGTTTACGATTATGTTGATTTATTCCTACTAATATTTTATGCATTCGAATATTGAGAAGTACTATATTATATTGTTAAGGGTTGTCTATTGACGGCTTTTATGCGTCCAATTTATCTATGCACTTTGACCATTGGTCAACTATTTCACTATGGTCATCTTTCGCGATCGGTATGCTGCCGTTTGGGTGATTCATTAAAATTACCGCTGCCTTTTAGGCTGAATCATCCTCATCTCGCCAGTTGCACTGCGGTTGGTCATTTCTTATTTCTCTACTCTTTGTACATTGATCGGAGTTCGAATTGATGACTTTTCCGTCTGCAAATGGAATTGAATTACTATCGTACGATCAGCAAAACGGGTGAAAACGAAACCATCGATGCATTCCGAAATTACTAAAGCTTGGCGATGCGACCGTTTAAGTATCATGGACTTGATAGAGTCCATGCTAGCTAAACGGACTCAACGCCGAAGTTTAAACGGACTGAGTATACCCTGAGGTGGAGATATTCAAACGAGTTTCGTTACTTGCTTGGCTTCATTCGTTTGCTAATCCAACGTTATCCGTCAATTGGAATATTAGTGATGGCACTATTGAAGTACTTAATGCGCTAACTGGCAGAATAAATCGAACCGGGTTCGTTGTTATTGCACTTCACGCATTTTTACATAGAACTTTTTCGTATCTCTTTTCTTTTGTTCAAATTATCCAGTCTTTGCTTATAAGTTAGTGATAAGTATTTTCTTCTGTCGAAGTAATATAGCATAAATCTACACCTAATATTTATTACTACCGAAGAATTTTGGAAATAGAACTTCATAATTAGAAGATATTCGTATAGTTGTCGATGTGATGGTTTTCTTTCATTCAGTGAAGTTTCACGACTATGTAAGCGGTCGATGTACGAATGCTTTGACGCAATTGAAAATAAGATTCGACGTATGTCGACGGAGACGTCAAACGATGAGACATATCTAAACAAGAAAGAACGATGCAAAGACTATATAAATGCTCGTGATTGCTTCTTGAAGGCATTAGAGGATAATGGTTATGGACGTTGGTTGAAGAAACCCGATGAAGAGAAGATGTTCACTTTGAATCATTGAAGATTTCAGCTGATAGGGAATCAATTATATGCTTTTTTTTCCTTTCGATTAATGGTCATATTGTTTGAAATTTATTGAAACAAATATTAATACCTCAATAATTCTAAAGAAATGACGTAGAAAACGTCTATCATAACTTGTAATTATTCACATATCCTTAGTACGTTAAATTTGACCACTCATATATCTTATTAAAGTTTTGTTCATCTTTATAGCTAACACATACTATCATATATTGCCTTTATGATTAAGCGATTGGCATATCACTTTTTTTTTTTGCATTGTTTTGTTTTTTGTTTTTATTTGTTTTATTATATATTTCTATCGTTGCTTTTTTTTATTTTTTTTAAATAAATAAATGATAGAGAAAATGAAAATTAAAGAGATTTGGTAATCATTTTAATTTTTTCTATCGTTGAGAAAATTTCCTCCTCATATAAATTTGAATAAACTTACCACTCAAAAATTCTCTAAAATTAAAATGAAAAAAAAAGAAGGGAATATTTCGCTCATGAGGTGATGCAAAATATAACGTTTCGTATATGTGAATATTGATTGCTTTTTATTCTAATATTATGAGAAATGATAGAATGGGGGTCTATTCAAGTTTATACGGTAATGTATTTTTCTTTTCCACTTGTAAAAATATTGCTTTATTATAGCTTGTGATTTTTTTTTTTTAATAACTCAGGTGAGTTCATATGAGAGGAGGCAGCGCTTGTAGGCAATTGTAAGGTGGAGCTAACAAACAGATAATTGGCATGAATGAGATTTTCTGCATCAGCTATCGAAACAGTTTACAAAAGGCTTTGTTTATTTGTTTATCTAACATTTATCTTTCTATTTACTTGTTTATTTATTTATTTATTTATTTATTATATTTATTTATTTATTTATTTATTTATTTATTTAGGGAATTATGAAAAGCATTGTTTGCAACCGAAAATTTAATCACCTAAGCGATGAGATTGCCAAATTTATTAAACTCTGAATTTAATAAGCGCTGTCTTTTGTTTTACTGATACTTTCAGCTTGTAAATAATTGGTAAAGTAATTAAATGTTTCACTTCTCAAATATTGCCTTCTTTTATAAACATTATGCTTATTTATATTTATTTACGGTGAATTGTAAAGTATTTTATAATAATATTTTGGAAAATTATTATCGCCAATTGTTATCATCTCAATTTTTGCAAGCAATTTGAGAGATTCCAATCGAATTCTTTGCTAAATTTTATTAATTTCTTATGCAAAACAGACTACAAAAAATCTATATCAAGTCCGACAAAGAATTTCAAAGGGATTCGATTCAAATTATAACGTTATTGCCTTAAGTTTCAGTTAGAAATAACGTTTATTATCGAGTTGCTAAGTTCGTTTAAGTGATATTTATAAAATTTTCAACTCAGATGCTGTTATTGTTGAAATTGATATCTATGTTGCATCGAAAATCGTTATAGAAAAAAAAGCGATCCTCGCTGTCGGCAAAAAAAAAAAAAACTTCCTTCTTGACATATCATAAGAATTAAAGCCTCATCGGGTGTCTATTGAAGAGGATACAGTAATAGTATTCGTTCGTTTTATATTGCGGCAGCCATCAATACTACAGTTAAGCGGTTGTAAATAATCGAAGAAGAAGTGATGATCACAAAGCAATAGCACAATTTTATTCACCGAGAGTATCTGTTGAGCGAAAATGTGAGTTGAACAATGACGAGTAGAACGGAAGGAACGGATTGACGAGTAATGGGAGTGCATCACCCATTTCACACTCACGAAAACCTTTCGCAAACGGATTGCTCTCGATTTTCAATTCCGTTATCTAAAAAAAAGTCGATTATCATCTCATAATTGGTTCTTGACCTACGGCTAGATCTTCTAAAGGTCAAACTCAAGAACTCTAAGGTCGTAAGTCTTCAAATGCAGAAGTTGCTCAAAGTTTTCGATATTCGAGGAGCTACCGTCTTCTGAAGTAAATATTACTGCCTAATTCTATATAGTTTATTGTTTAAGTGATTAACAGAGATCATAATTAGCTCAACAACAACTGTGGTCAATGTTATGCATACCTGATGAGATAAAAATAATGAGTATACTGTAGTGAGGCGAGTGAGTCACTTGAACGAGGCGCAGATTGAACGAGTGAAATTCAAAGTTGCGTAAAAGCAGAAAAGTAAAAGCAGAAAAAAAACGAAGAAGTTTATAGGAAGAGTAACGAACGCGATGGTTTTGATACGCGGTGACGGCCATAAATGCCGTATTCGGGAACGAGAATGTCCGACAGGTAAGCCCCTTACCACGTTCAGCGTGAACGACAATATGAATATTCGGTTGATAACGATGCATCGAATTTACGATTATCTGTTATGAGATTGCTTGCATTTTTCATCATCGAACAAATATATTCTTCGATCATTCTTATGAGTTGATTCTTATTTTTGCATCCTTCATAAATCATCACTTAAACAGTGCACATCCTTCTAAACGTATCGGCTTTGCATGTATCTGCATCGTGCCGTTTGGGAACTTTGCATTCTGCACCTATACGACCGTTTCGCAGCCTCCGCCTGGCAGTGTTTGTTTCGGCGCAACTTCTTTGCATAGATAGGGCACAGGAACGGGATGAAGTGAAAATTTTCTGGCAATGAGTGTATCGATTTGAATATTACCGTTAAATTCAGCTAATTAGTTGAAGTCTTAAGCATTGCCAACTATGATTTCTTTCGGTTATGCTCACAAACGTATGGTAGACCACAAATATCGACTCACGAAATAAATTGGAATGTAATCACGTGATAATCAGTATATGTTAGATAAGAAACTTTAAGTGAAACATGTTTAGTTGGCTTACATGTCCATTCTGATCGAGTTGATTGTTGGTGAGCTTAATTTTATCGAATGATATCGCTTGCCTCATCCAATGGGCGCCCAATGCCGGCGAATCGGAATGTACATGCACACGGGACGGTAATTCAGCTTCACCTTAAAATGACAGAGATGTTCGTAAATTTTACTAAGCAATGGGTCCAGTAAATGGGCATTTTTACGGGGAATAATGTTTCCTGGGAAAATCTCACTGAAAGATATATGCTTGTATACCTTACTCATTCGCTTTATAGACGATCACACATCGCATTTTAATCACTTCTCTCTTCACTCCTAAATTACGGGTGCCATTTCGAGAGTGGAGAGGGAGAGGGAAGAGGAGGGGAATCGAGAAGAGCAATAATCGCTTCTCTTTAGCTTAAGTCAACAATCTTTTACTAACTCCGGTTCGATGAAATACGATAAGAAATTCGAATTGAATCGTTCAAAAATGATAGCTTTTGCAATTCGTAATTTTTTTCGTTGTTTTTATTCGAAATTCCCATTTTCTTTACTATTGAGATACTATTGAGATTCACGAAGTTTACCTTACTCCAATTACGGCAGTTACTTATAACTATAAATTCTAGTGGGATAGAATATGCGACAACTTTAGAAATGCTCCGACTCCTCTTTAGAAATGTCTCCTTCTTCATAAAAATTTACCATCTGATGGCAAATATAGGAATTAGTTTATTGTGTTCATTCGATGGCAAGGATAAAAACAGCAACATTTCAGTTGTTTTTTTTTTCGAAACAATCCCCTTTCATTCCATTCGCTTTAAATCAGAAAAGAAAGAAGATTCCATTATTTAACGTTGAAATTTTTAGCGAGATTCTTAGATAATCGCTATCGTATGCCAGCAAAATGTTTATCACATTTACGAATGTCATAAAGCACAACAATGGTTTATTGCCTATCGCGGCGAACGAGTGGCCAATTCAAAAGCTTTTATTCGATTATTAAAACCTCCAGCCTCATCGCAAAACAACCACAAATATTTCCCTCTAAATAAGAAATGTTTCTACATATTAATAAATCTATTAATTTTATGCATATTTTCAAATTTGCATATGCAAAGCGCTCTGACGAAATCGTATCTATTCGTATATACAAACATATCTACGTATATGTTCCTGTCTCTTTCTCAGTCTCTCTATCTGTTTGTCTATCTATCTGGTATTTTCAATTCCCAAATCATACTAACAACAGAGCTGTGAAACATTTTGATTATATTATCAACTGGGTGCATGAGACGATAGTGGTCTATGCCCTATGCAAATTTTCAAGTTGGCTCGGTATATTCAGGAGCATTTATGGAGTGCCTAAAATTTGCATAGATTCGTTAAGTTCAAAAACTTATAGAACCTGAAATAGGCTTGAATTAGATCGATTATTGGGAAGTCTTTTGATATGTCGAATCCGAGAAAAATAATTCGAATGATGTTTTTGATTCGATTAGCATTTATGAAAATAGTTGAGATTGGTGAGAAAAGAGCTGATACTCTTATTTGTGAATATTTTATGATTAAGTTGTTACTAATTTATTATTTTGCATTAATTTCTAAAATTTATTCCATCATTGGTGAGTTGATTTAATTCTTATATAAAATCGTTTAGTTAGAGTTAAGTTAAGTCATGAAAAATGCTGTATGGTCTTCTTGATTTGGTGATAATATTTGGTTTTGCCATATCTTGTTCTATCGTATCAAATCATTTGCATAAAATCTTTAAAATGCTAAACGATTTTGTTATATCATCTCCTGTTCTCTTTTCGATGTTTCTTTTTTTTTTCGATCACCTATCTCATAATACAGGCATTCAAGCCACTCCTATGCACATAAATAATAAAAAGATGCACTAAAATGTGGCGTTTTTAACCTATCATTTAGCTTATATGACTCTCTTATTGGTACAGAACTTACCTGACCCTCTTATTGGTACAGAACTTACCTAACTCTCTTATTGGTACAGAACTTACCTGCCCCTCTTATTGGTACAGAACTTACCTGCCCCTNATATAGTATAAAAGTCGATACCACTCAGCTGCAGCTCATAAAGCTAAGTGAATAGATGCATCAACGACAGGCAGGAAACAGATTCCAGACTCGCAAAACGTGAAGCTGGGAACTATGCAGAATACTACATACCACATCTTTTGGCAAGCTAAAACTGTTATGCACGTCGACNATCTATGGCAATAATCTCGCATTCGAGATATCACCAGACTACTGTTCGGCAACATAAAAGAGATGGTTAATTCTTTTGCAGTGAAAATTTTTGTTCGATGAGATGCGAGTTTTCTGCGTGAGCAATTGTTCCGAAATAACAACACATTTCACAACTTTAAACCACTTCGTTTTTTTTGCACCCGATGAAGTGAGAGTGGCACAGATGTGTTCCAAAATGTGTCGAGCAAAATTTTCACTCATAAATCGTTCTCATCGATTACCGTACTCATCGTATTACCGTATTAGCTTACTTAATAATTCTTTAAATATACAGTTTCGATTTTTTGCTTTAGATGTGAATAAATGAAGTAATAGGAAACTACTGTAATAAGTTTAGCTTGGCTGCCTTTCATGGGTGACGGTTTTGATGTTTTCGGTTTGATATGGTTTTCTGAACTCATGGGATGTGGCGAGCAGCCCTAGATTGTGCTATTCTTTTATTATCAATTTTACTATGGGCTATTTATATGCCAAAATTGGCTTGTCAACGTTTGTTTCGCACGAAAAAACGCCAATCATCTATTCCATCAGGATATATAGAAAATCCTCTCAGGAATCAGTGAACAAATAGAAGCGTATAGGTATCAAGAAAAATGAGTGGTAGAAACGTGGTGATACATGGAAAACAATGTGAATTTCACATAGACAGAGATGAATTGCAAGTTGTGCACATTTCCACATGTGGCTACGAACTTGTAAATCATCTTCGTCTACTGGTGATTTCTACTGTTTTATGCTTCATTTTGATCATCTGCTTTTCTTTTCTCGAATGCGCTTGCAGAAGCTTTTGTCCTCTACAATTGGGACGAAGCTGTACAGCATTGGTATTTTCTAGTTTTCAAGCTGAATTTAAACGGTAGGCTAGGTTTTTTTAAACAGTGAATGGTTTTTTTGATTCTGACGAGCGTAAATATGCGGGAAACAGCCGAAGAGCTCCATTTAAGACTGTATTCTCGATTGACGGTCTTCGAGATCGGCCGAAAATTATGCAAAATTTCCCCTAATAAATTGAAAACTGGGATTTCCAAGTACAGAAAAGGCAGAAGGGATCCAATTCACTGATTGCTGAAATTTTGCTACCACCTACATAGCACATTGGTAGGCCAAGGTTATGTACCGCTGAGGAAAGTCAACACACTATTATTTCCTGTTGACAGTAGCAAATCGTTTCACTTTCAACATTGGAATCTTATACAGTAATAGAAACTACTGGATATAGAATGATTGCACGTTTGAGTGGATTTTTTTTGGAGGATACTCTAGTGATTTTCCTACTGTAATTCTGCTGATATCCTATCGATACTGTAGTGATTTTCCTCTGATATCCTGTCGATATTGTAGTGAGTACCGTATTAGTATTTGCAATTGCTACTCAATATATGCTAATAAGAACAATATCCTTTAAAACTATTTTAATTTCCGAATATTGAGATTAAAGCGAAAAGCGTGAAAGCAAAAAAATTCATATTATTTGATGATTGATTATCTGAAGACAATCAAATATTATAAAGCGTTTTGTTATGTTTTCAGCATTTTCTTCGTTGATGCTAATGAAGTATACATGAACACACTTGGTTATCGCTTTACTATTCTTTACTGAATAGGTGATTCGATTCAACGACTGAATGTAGTGATAGATGTGGTTCATAGAATGTCTATACTAACCTTCTGTGGTATAAGCAGATGCAATTCGTTGTTGTTGCATCTCTATGGTTGCGATGGAACCCTTCAAACATATGAATTGCGATAACTCCGGAAAAAGGAGTCGTTTTAGAACTTTTTCTAGATTTTAGATTTTTTTTCTAGATTTTCTAGATTTTTCTAGATTTTTCTAGATTAGAAAAAGGAGTCAATTTTCTAGATTTACTAAAATTTAAAAACTCACCTTCCTGTTTTTGTAACGATCATCTCTGTGCCAAATGAGTGAAACTTATTCCATAATGTCGCACCTTCTAGTCGTACTTCAGCATTGCGAAGTGCCTCATGATAGTCGTTGACGGATAATTTCGATAGTTCAGAAGTATTATCGTTATCAGTATTCGATTGCGCCTCATTAGTTGTTCGCTTTTCAGGGACGTTATTCGCCGCCTCATCGAGTACGGTATCACCAATGAGATATTCGATAGAGAAGCATTTAGCCATAGTCGAGAGTGGAGTGCACTAGCTGAGGCTCTAGCTGAAGCTATGATGCTCTGTCGGTGGTGATTGTGAACATTTGTGTGGCGAGTGTTAGTGACACGTGCATCGCCGAATCGCTTCTTTCGCACACACGCACACACATCTGGCAACAATATTACAGTAATTATTACTCTCTCATCGATACCGTATGATTGATGCGATGCCCATTTATCAACACCGAAAGAACGCCGAAAGACGGCCGTATCGCTAAGCTGCCATTGCGGTTGGCACAACCCGTAAAGAATATCGCCAAAGCCGAATGCTTTACTGAATGAGCAAATATTTATTATTTAATTTTTTTAACCCAATACTCATTAAATTAAGAGATTTTTTTTTTCATTCATAGAATAAAATTTCATACTCAAAAGGATAATAAATTGGCAAACTTGTTATAAAAGTAATTGCAAAATCAATAAAGTAACTATCCAATATGATTGTGTTCTAATTGGTACTCAGTCATATTGTATTAGTTGTAGGTTTCTATAAAAGGTTTTTATTTATTCAGTTAATTACTGAAATATTAAATGAAAACTTTGGAAAATGTGCATTTAAAGCGTTTTGAAGAAAATGATAGCGTTTCAATAACCGTTTGAAGATTGCATGATGAGAGTTTTTCATTGATTTCTGTGACCTATGACCTATAGAAGATTGCTATTGGCGATAATGTCTGATAGAATATGCCTTTCGTATCGTAAGCCAACTAATAAATTGGTACTCGAAATTTCTATTGCATTATTGCGTTGAAAATTTCAAAGTGTGCAATTGTTCCGGCAAAAACGCTTCATTCGACGGCTTATTTTTGTTTATTTATATTTATTTATATATTTATTTATTTTTTTTATCGAATTTCATAAGTGTGGAAAATTGGAATCATGGAAGAGATAAAATCGCAAACGCAAATTTGCCCTCAATTCATCTCTCTACTATCGCCGAAAGTGAATACTTTCCTTGTATATGATACAAAGATGATCTATCCGTATCAATAATAGCCAAACATTTTAGTGCAAAAAATTTCGTAAATTTTATTTTTATTGCAAAAAATTTTCAAAACATTTTCAAAAAAAAAACGTTCGATGAGAAATATTGCCGGACTAAACGAGTAGGAATTTAGATATTCTCATATCATTTGATTTTGTTAACATGTGGAAATTTTATGCGCACGAAAAAAAAACATTTGAAAGATATTCTTGGAAAAATTATCTCAACGGAAATTCTTTCGCAGATGTGATGCGAGATTAGATTGTGTTTATCTTTTTCTCTTTTTTTCTTTTTTCTTTTGCATTATATGTTAAACGCTAACTAATTTTGTTGTTGTATGATAAGCGCACACGTTTCAAATTAGCGCCATCTGAGTGCCACTTCAACGAATGAATGTGTTGTGTTATTGCAATATTCCGAGAGCAATTCTTACATTTTAACTTCTTCATTCATTGAAAGCAACTCAGTTGCAAAAGTTATTCCTATATTTCGGGCAATAAAATAGTGATCGATAGTAGATCGATCGATCGTAAATATGATCGAATATAATCTAATATCTAATATGCTAATTTTCTGCAATTATTTTCTCTCATCAATATCAATGATGTTTGTGAAAGAAGTAAATATCAACTCGATTTTGCATTCATAAAAAATGTACATTGTTATGAAAACTTCGAATTTGATAGTTGTTAATATCAGACGGGTGATAGATTAGTAAAGAAAATCGGTTTAAGAGTCGATTCTAACGATTACAGTTTCCTCCACCTATTCGAAATGTAGAATTTGATAGAAACGGTATTCAAATATACGATGAATTTGGAGATATTTTCAAACGTTGTGTTATGTAGATATATTATTTTATGTCTATCATATTACATTCNCCCCCCACTAAGGTCTCATCCCTCCCCTCCCCTTCTCTCGACTCTCGAGACGGAAATCCCACGGAATATGTGAGGATCAAAATGAAATGACCACTCAGGGAAATTTTGAAAACGTTAGTGGCATTACTAAGACAACGCTAACTACTAAATTATTAAACTAAATTATTTAAAATAACTAAATTACAATAAATATGTTATTCAATATGGAAATATTAATGCTGCAATGAGCTAAAATGAACGCAAATATTACGTATATCCCTCAATCTAGAAAAACTTCAACTCAAAAAGCTGTCACATATAAATATATGCATAAATATAAATAACTTTCATGGAATATTTAGTGGTGATACATCAGCTAATATCCAAGAAATCCAGTTTCATGAATACCTCTGTACACCAAACTTAGGACCCCTAGAAGAGTTCGTCGACAAATAAAGAAGCGGGCAAACTATCAGCGAAGCAAGCGCAGGTATAGCTGTCACTAACCGACCTATTATCAGTGGAGTATATCTAAGTTCTGTTGGCTTTGTCTCAATTAGATAGCAATACTTAAGTAGTGCATCTGATGCATATTTTTCAGGAAATAAAATAGGTACGGCGATCTACTCAATTATAGGGATTTCAAGATGGGTTTTTATTCGAAAGTTACGATATGACAATATGAAGAAACAAATGAGAATAGAAGAAAGAATCTGTAAATACTTGTTATGCTAATAAAAAATCTAACTTGCTGACCCCTGTTACCTTCTACTCATATATATACCGACATATCTTACTAATATAGATGTGAAAAAAAACTATGAAAAAAATCGTTCATACATAAAAATTTTCAAGCGAAACAAACCTACCAGTAGGGGAAAAATGAATAGACTGTACACGTATTTCAGGTTTAGCCGAGCGTTCAGCAAGATCCGAATGCCGTGTGCCGGCTAATTTTATACGTTTCTTGCAATTGGCTTCATCTTCACTATCTGATGCATCAATCAATGCCATATTACCAAATTCGCTTATATTACGTCGATTTATATCTAGCTATAAATAACGTTCTATTCATATTTGAGATTATTTTTATTTATTTTATTATATAGATAAATATTAGAATTTATTTTATTATATAGATAAATATTAGATATAATTACTGCTATATAGCTGAACTTCAATAGGTGAATCGCTGAAACGTAAAAAAATTGAGCACTCTTCCCCCTTTGTAAAGCATATCGAAAATATTTGAATTCCCAAACAACAAATCGAAAAAAAACCGCCCACTAATATTGAAGAATTTTTTATGAATCTACAAATAGGAAGGCGAAAAAAAGAGAAGCAAACTTAAAGAAAAATTACCATGACCCCATCGAGACTTCGATTAGTAGTTAGCTTAAATTTATTGACAATAATACGCTCCGCAACATTATACATACAAATATAATTCGATCGGCCAGCAGCTAGTATAAAAGCGCCATCCGCAGAGAAGCATATACATGTAAATGTTCTGCAAATTATTTAACATCTTTTGTTATGACTCATTCGCAATAAACCATTTCATCGATGAACACACATCTTTATAAATCTTTCTATTATAATGTAAGGCAGATGGGTGGTAGCATAAGTTTTTCCTCAGGTTGAAATCCCTCAAAAATTGCCTTCCCGCAATATTCTAGTTAGTGTATTCTGTCAATATCCGATCTAAAATAATGATAAAAATACCGATTATATCATTAGCACCGATCAAGGAGATCGATGCGTGAAATGAAGGTCCATCAGCATTGCTACCTACACGCCCACAAGAACCTAATATATAACTCCCTCTCCGATTAGACGAACAGCTTGGTATTTATAGAACGGGCATGAATAATAACGTCCTGCAAGTTTAACTCAAAAATCCCACGCTCGAAGTATTACAGAGTTTTATTTTACTAGGTTATATTAGATGTTTTAGTATTTATAAAAAAAGCTCCAGAATCGGAGATCACCAACTTCCGGGGCTCCTCAAACACAATTTTTTCGCACTCATCATTGACTGCCATTTTTTAGAGACTCCAAAAGACCTATCAAATAAGCATAAAACAAACTTGCTCTTCTCAGTAGTCTCTTTCTTAATAAGTTCGGTAACACTTCGCGCTGCATCGACATCTAATTTCGTATCAATACAACCCCATTGTGTTGATGATTCTGCATCAAATAGCGTTATCGATCCATCCAAACATAGCACCTATTAAATGAATCACACTTATAGAAATAAAATAGAAAAGAAAACAATATGAAGATTCGAAAATATAAGCAAATTTAGCTCATGGTTCAGCTCAAATATGAAAGAAAACAATTGTAGAATATGTTAATAAGCGATGGAAGCATATTCACTCTTTGACAACTCAAAAGCAACAGACAATTGCTAAGCCATAATTCGCTACCGAAAACCTATGCTTACCTAGAAAAGAAGCTAAAAAAAACACAACAACTGACTAGAAAAACTTAAAGGTATAGCCGTTAACAGTATCTAGTGCCATAGATGATCGACGGAAAGCATGCAAATACGATCGGAAATGCGAAATAATGATCTGATCGATGATATGCAACACCTATGATCATCTCGTACATTGTCTAATGTGATCTTATCATAGACAAGTGATAAGCAAATCATTAAAATCCTACGGCAATATTCTGTCCAGATGGAGAATAAGCAACATCGAGAGCTTCGTCAATCAGTTCAACGGTTTCGACAGATACCGCCGATTCGACTACGTTCCATATACGCATCGTTTTATCCCACGAAGCAGAGACCAAAGATGTACCTTAAGAATTCAAATCTTTTCAACTTGTAACATCATTCTTAAGGATATTAGGCACGGTATTGCACCGTAACCCTTATCCTCTCAAAGATTTATTATCAAGCAAGCCACCGTACACTTTACAGTGATCGAAGGAGTAGACCTGAGATCAAAAATGTTCGCAGAATCCAACCCTCGATTAGGAAGATTCTATATAAAGAAAATAATAGAAAAGCATTTCTTCAAAAAAAAAAAAGCAACACATTCATATTCATTTCACCACGAAGTAATACGATAAAAAAAAGATACCATGCAATGAGATAGCAGCAATTGGAGCACTATGACCGGAAAGTACGTCGAGTAATCTACCATTTTCGAGACTCCAAACGAAAATATTAAAAACATCGATCGCGTTAGCAATCACCAAATCTCCAGCCGCATCAATCGCCAAACTGCCCAATTGTGTTTGTTGAGGACAAACCAAAGTGCGAAAATTACGATACCTTAAATACTCGCATATTAGAACAAATAATAACATCTCATCTTCGGTTTTTTTTTCCAATATATATCCGTAATCTTCAAAAATCACCAATATCCCAATAAATAACGTTAGTGTTTAAACGCCAAAAGGAAATGATTAAGAAATTCATGAAAACTGAGGTAGCAAGTATGAGGACAATACTCTGAGATATCCGCAGTCAGCGAGAAACAAAAGAGAAGCTCATCGAGGGATTTTCTAATTTTATGCAAAAATTGTTGCATATTTATTAATTACAAATAGGCATTCAATTCAACTGAGGAAATGAATATTTATTCATTTTTCCCACCCACTTCCTTCAAGAAAGATGAAATAAAAATGGAAAGTCCGCATTTCTGCATTAATCCTCATCACTGGGAATGAGATGGAGCAAAGATTTGCGATTGGCAACCGATCTCGAAAGAATGAAAGAAGTTTGCCCTCTTTTTGAGCATAAAAATGCCCATATATATATATATATATATATATATATATATGCTTAGTGCAGTAAACATAAAAACGAAACCTTTAAACTTATTGAATAGCCATATTTCTTATTAGCCTATAGCCCACCAATTGCTGCAGCTAATGCAGAAATGAGAGATGTTTATGTGAATTTCACATCCTTTCTTATCATATTTGTTTACTCGTTACCTTTCTATAAATCATGTTCCTTTGTTAGGTCCTTACCGTCTCCACAGAAATAAAACCCCTTAGCTTAAAAAATTCCACTGCCAATTATATCTTCTTTTCAATTGGGAAGAGGACCAATCGTAATACTTAAATATTGTCTTGCACAAACCTTTCCATCTTCAGCACCCGTTGCAAGTAATGAACCGTCTGGAGAATAAGCGGCAGTCGTAATCGTTTGACTATGTGATTGCTGTTTCATAATATAAGTTTCACTTTGCCATTCCCATACAACAAGTTGTGCATCGCTTCCTTTACCACATCCAATCGCTAACCAATCACCACTTTTATTCACACTCAACGTTCGTACTTCCAACTCGGACACTCTGCAAAACCATAACCGCTGCATCAATTTCTTGTTATTATTATTATGAATCAAGTATTTCAGCTTTAATAAATGCAAATTTTTAGTGACAAAATCAAACTTTTAGTAATAAAATGCGAATTTTTAATATCAAAATGCAAATTTTTAATGCCAAAATGCAAATTTTTAGTGATAAAATGCGAATTTTTACTGTCATTATCGTCATCGAAATCACCTCTATTATGGCAAACATTTCAAGAAGCGTAAATAAGGCTCATTCAGAGCAAATTATATATGCTTCCACCCTACGGTTCGATGAGATCAATGACTGATATCAAACTCTTTCAGTTCAATTGCTTAGAGGAATGTAGCCAGTGGAACACTCGTAACAATGGTTTAGAATGAACTAAAAAAATATCAAATATTAGCTATCGCTTAATAGCTGAACAGATAGAAGAGATGCAAAAGGTAATAGTGTACTAGATCCCATTGTTCTATTAGTTTTCACTCAATCGGCAATCAAAATATTGAAGTTTGCAGCCCCTTCTGAGGTTCGTTTGAATATTCTCAATAAGTAAAACAGAAACAATTACCTCAGACTATGGATTAAACTAAATGATGGAATTTCATGCAATAGAAAAACGCCATTAGTGAATGCAGTAACGAGTAGATTTGTTGGTGCATGAAATGTACATGCAGATACGTTAACACCTTGTGATGTGCCACCCAAATCGTCGAGTAAATTACGTCTGCAAAACAATTCGATTGACGTACTCTGATATGAAAATAATTTTAGGCCAATAAATGAATTTTAAATCTAGCTAAAAATAATATCGAAGAAGATCATTCATAGAAAATAAGAAAATTTCTTAATAGCTCATTTAATCAACAACTCATTCTTAATAGATTTTCAAAAATGCTCTATTCATATCTATAGAATAATCTCGGTTAAGGTAATTGAAATGAAGATGCTAAACTTTTTTTTTTGAATGCCCAATAGCAAATATTATTCATAATATTTGAAGTTATATCCTTATTGAAATAGTCGATTATCATAAAAATTATTGCTTTCTAATAAATCCAATTAAAAATTCAACAAACCGTTTTGTTTTTTCGAAGTTAATTTTCTTAACTTCATTAGGTGTTTCTTTATTGCATATGCCGCTAATAAGATCATTCGCACTCAAAAGACATGTCCATAGATTTGCTAATCCACGTTTACCAATTGTTATCAACTGNCCGATTATAGACGGTCGGACAATAATCAGTGGCAACATACGAGCATCTTCAGCTAGCTGCACCTGCAAATGCACCTTTGAAGAATCACTTGAATTGCTGCAATAGACAACCTTCTTTCAACAGCAGTCGGCTCCAAAAGACAGTGCTGAAGCCTCTATATATAGAATGAAAGCCTTTCTTTCTTACTCGATAGCATAGCAAGATAAAAAACTGGGTCTAAAAAGCAACTAAGTACTGTTAACTCTCAATCCGGAACCTTAACAACCACTTTAAGTAAACATGCTGTGCGTGCTTGAAATAACAACAACAACTTTGAAAAAAAGAAAAAGACCGGATGAACAAAACAGCTCAGGCGAAGAAATTCAGAGTTTAGTGACTTATTAACGAATCTACTTTTGCGAGCGCTGAAAATCTATAAGCAGTCTTATTCCACTCTGTTAGCCAGCTTAATCTCAAATTTCCCTTCCTGTTCGTTTCAACTTCTACCCTCAAGTCCAGATATGTGTAGCACACCAATTTACACAAATACATTTGTATGGATGGCATTAAAATGAGCAGCAAGATGGCACAATCACGGAACCAACCTCAGCAAGTGCCTTAGTGAGCGTGTAGGTGTTCGGCCGTGCAGCAAGCAAATGCGGAGTGATCGCCTTCAGCATGCTATCATCCATCCAGTCGATCGCGTTCAGCAGCTTATTGGGCGGTATGGGAGGTGGGTAGATCGCCTCAACTGTCTCCGATTTGTCGCAATTTGCATATGCTGTACTCGCGTGCACCACCACCTGAGCTGGCAATTACCGTTTCGATAAATAATGTCAACGCGTTCATGAAACTTGTTAACCAAGCCCAAAGCACTCTTCTAACTCAGCTGCTGAAGTATTCTCATTAAATTACAACAACAGATACTGCGACGCCGTGTTTTATCTCTGCACTAAGATGGGCAGTATTAGTTTGAATCAGACTGTGCGAAAGCCATGAGTTACAGATTCCGCTGCATGAAACTACGCCATGAACAATTTGCTACTGCCATTTACAACTTCAGCCTTATCACAAACTTCCCTAAATAAATGAAACAAATTATTTACTTTTTCAAGTCGAACACTGTAACTTTATTGCCGACGGGGCTGATTAACGAATTCCCATCCGGTGTAAATACAACATTGCCACTTTTATATATCGTTCCTACCAAACTTGAAAACTGCAAAATAAAAGAGTAAATATACACAAAATATATTTAATTTTAGAAAAGAAAACAATAAAATGAATTTTTTTTATAGTTGTGGTAAGACAAATTGCAAACTATTCCGTCTCAAGGATTTATGAAATTCATATGATGTAAATTCCTATTTTTATTTCCTCATCTATTGAGAATAAACAATCGAGAAAAACTTAAGATAATGTTGAAAAGCATCGAGGAATGAAATGGGATTTCTTAGTAAAACGATAGGAAATGATAAGATTTATGGAAAAGGAAGTAGAAAACTAAAGAATGAATCATAAAGTGATCGAAACATTAGATAATTTTCAGATTAGATAATTTTAGAGGTAATTTTTACAAGAATCATTCAATTAACTTACATGAAAATTGCTATTCATCATGTAGATGAACGTAGAGAGAATCCCTTCCGGGAAATATTTCCTGAAAAAGACTCCGATGTAGTACTCTAACTTAACGTCAGTCGCGTTCGTATCTTAGATGAAGGATTATATCTGAATAAAGTTGAGGCGTATGCAAATTTTGCAAGAGGCCCTCAGCGTGTGACCAGTAAGCTCGCTGAATACCGCCCCCTTATTTCAGAGGCTTCGATTTCCTTCAAATACCAATTAAAGAAATACTGCATCATTGGCGCAATATTAAATTAAAAGTACATTTCTCTGAGATAGTAATATAAGTCGATATAATAACTCCCTATAAGGTTTTTCTATAGTACGTATGACAGTCTTAACGCCTTCCCCCTAGCACCTCTTCCTCATTAAATCCTTTACCAAACGTTGCATCGATTAATTTTTTTTTTTTTTACAATCCTGCGATTTAAATATTAGCTCATCCTGCTTGAATCTTGAAAAGTGACAATTTCCCGCTGAATTTAGTTCTCTCATCGAGAGCTCCAAAAAAGCATAGGGGTTTTATTTGAAAAAAATACGATAAGTTCTTGTGGAATAATAAGCAAACAATGAGCAAAATACACTTTTACCATGGATACGTTGCTTTCTAAGGTGCGAATAATGTACCAACTAGAAAAATTAAACACGACTATATTGAATTGTAGAGTAAATGCAATTCCAACTGCAGCTTTTCCATGCTTGAATCCCATCTTCCCCATCCCCAATCCCCACCCCTCCCCCCCTCTCTCCCATTTCATCTACCACAAAGGAAAGTGTGGCGATGATCCAGGGAGTTTCGTAACCTTTCAAACTTTGATCATCCGATCACTAAAATATCGATCACGTTGATCAACGAATCGAAATACTCAGATCAAATCCGTTCAAATCTTTATAGATATATGCAATAACAGAGTTAATTACGCAAGATGCAATAAAACAAATAAATAACACAACGAAAATAAATTAGAGAAAGATTTTCAACAAATTCCAAAAAAAAGAGCTTTAACCAACAATAACCATCGAAAGAGATGAAGAAAAAAAAAAGAGGAAAAACAAACAGCAAAAAATTTGAATATTAATCATAAAAATTCAAATGGAAATTTTTTTAATTTGTTGCCAATAATATACCAAAACAAACAACAATCAATATATAACAATAAACAATTCATCAACTCATATAAGAGGGCAATCTGTAATCGTTTAGTGCATCGATTCGATAAACAATTGCACATCCCTCTTTTTAAATTAGCGCCTATTGTAAAAAAAACTTTAAACTTAAATTCATTCTCAATCGACGATTCAACTCCACTCAAATATGATAACATATTCAAACCTATTATATTATGAGAATTCACCACGAAGAATACAGAACGTATACAATTTTCTAATTACTCTTCGTTGGTGGTCGCAATACAATTTCTTAACTACTCTTCGTTGGTGGTCGCAAACAATTTTCTAACTACTCTTCGTTGGTGGTCGCTTCTTTTTGCTTTCAATAGCGTCGAGTAGAAGACCCGTAAAGACTATCACTGTACCCAACATTTGTCGTTGTGAGAGTGCATTACCAAAGAGAATCACTGAGCCAAGCATTGTGAATAATTTCCGTGTTGTAGTCACTATCGAACATGTCAGCGGACCAAATTCAGCGACCGTCTTGAAGATGAAATACTGTAATTAATACTGTAATTAAAGCAATAGAAATTACATGATAAGATACTGCACAATTAAATGAAAATAAAGAATATGGTAATATGATATTAAGATGCTAGCATATATAAATCGTTCCGGTCGATTCTATAAATCCAAAGAGATAAACAATGGGAATACGACTATAAGCACAGATTTAATTAAATGTATATAATAGTTCAATAGCTCCAAATGGGAAAGGAGTTGAAATTAGGAGTCGAAATCTTGAGTTAATTGGAATTAAAACTCGATATGCTTAATTATTAAAACACAATCAACGTTGTCGGAAAATCCCGATCTTGCCTCTTTCGATGCAATTTCTAACGATTTAGGGTATAGTAGAAGAAGGAGGGGCAGATTTTTACCCACCCGCTTTGGGTATGCGAATATACAAAAATAAGCGATGATCTATGTTTGTAATAATTACTTCCTATAAATATATTGCTATGTTATACCCATCATCACGAAGAAACCACACATAGATCGATATTAAAAATAATTTACCTGTCCAAGTGCACTAGTCAATGCTAATAGTAGCATATTGGTGATCACAGATGGATAGATATTAACGAAATAACTGAATTTTGCCAATTCGCCACTCGTCATTAAACCAAAGAGTAGATAGATCGTTGAGAATAGATTCATATGATACATCATTGAATGGGCATTCGCTTTATAATGATGTCGAATCGTATCTTGAATAGCGCCCGTTGTACCGTCCATTGCCAATGAGAATAACTGCAAATTGATAATACTTAAATGATAAATAAAGGATTATCTCAAACAATTATTGAAGGATAAATATAATCCAAAAAAAAAGAGAGAATATTTTGGCAGCAGGAAGCATAGAAAATAGCAAAATCGAAAAACAAAAGCTAACAAACGTGAACCCCCCCCCCTTTCAATAATCCGCCCCTTTCTATAAGACGGCGAAACGAGCATAGATGGACTTATAAACATTTAGCTTGAAAATATTTCACATGTCTAGAAACTTCTTCTAATAATTTGAGATCGAAGCAACTTCAGAATAGAGAATATAAGAAAAATTTAAGAGAGGATATTCGCAATGAGAAAATTATAGCGTTTACTAAGCGATCGGAATGACGTGTAGCAAGTATCCGAAGTAAAATAATTAAAGCAAAATAAATATCGAACTCAAAAACGACAGCAAACAATCACATAAATCAACGCCGCATATCAAATCCCCTTTCTCTCTCTCTCCCCCCCCCCNCCCCCCTCTCTCTCTCTCTTAGGTAATCAACACCCACTTTGGTCACTCTACCTTGAGATAATATTCTGATACGATCTTCATAATGAATACTTAAATGAGGCACATTAAACGAATACAACCTATTATAGCAAAGAAAAGGTGAAAAACCATAGTGAAATTCATTTCGGTGCTCTCGATCTGCTGACTATCGAAGAAAATGCTTCTTTATATTAACTTACTTATATGCGATAAACACTAAATCATTAAACGATGTTCACTAATTGCTATAAATAACAAGTAAACCGATGGAAATAATAAACAAGAAAAACATTGAATTAGTATCGAATACCGGAAAATAACTTTTGATCTCGATGGGAATCTATTGTAGTCACATATTACCCTAATTGATCGCTAAATAAAAACATTCAACAGTTGCTGAATGAGTTCATAATTCAAGCATCTAACGAGAAAACACTTTTAAAAAAAAACGAAAGATTAAAAAAAAAGAATTTACTAGGAAAAATTCGCCCATTCCAAACGAGAACATCGAACGATCGTGCGATGCATTTGCCTTATCCTTATAAAGGAATATAGCTACACCAATAACGATCATCAATACGAATACGTATTTCTTCCAGTGATATTTCTTTGCAGCAAATAGAACACCGAATATTAAGATTGGTATTGGTTTACATGATTTAGCCAAAACCTGCAACATTTAGCAAGGTGATATATTTGAAAGGCAAAAAAAAAACATAAAACGATAATAATACAAAAATAAAACGAAAGAAGCCCGAAAGTGATCTTCTGAATAGAAGAGGATCGGAATCTAGGACGTCGTTGAACGATGAAAAAGCTGAACACCCCTTCGTGTTCAGACCCCTCGAGTTGTAAAGATGAGATACTTACCTGTGTGGGGTAGGGAATGTATTGCAATGCATGATTGCTTGCCATCATCGCGAGAAGATAACTCATCGCAACGAATGCATACATCTTTATGGGTACATTATCACGTATTTTACCCCTTAAAGTATACGCAAATCCTGTATTCACTGCACACTGCACAAACACTAACGCTTGTGTGAATGTGAATCGATCCTTCCCGTCGGGTCCATATTTCCCTTTCGTTCTGAAAACTAGTATCATTCACCTAACCACTATCACTAGTGATATAATCTGATGGCCAGAAAACCACATGGCTCCGTCATAACATTCTAGAGTCAGTTATGTCCTAGGCTAATAGAATCTAGGCCTGTATTCCTGTTTATTCAAGCATTTTCTAGGACGAATGCTTCCGTAAAAAAAAGGCAAACGTCCAGATTAAATAAGGAATAAAAGAGTTCAAAAAATTTGAAGCCGACAAAATTATTTCTTAACCTTTGATCCTCTTCTCCTCATCGAATCTTCATACATTTTTACACAATATTCTAGCTAAAGCTCCTATTAAACTTAAGAATTTAGAACGAATTAATAAATCTATGGGGTCATATGAAGTGAACGTCTAGAAATTTGCTTCTAAATATAGTAAATATTATATTATGAGGCTAATCTTTCATTTCGATATGACATATGCAGAAGATGATCTCAGGAATCCTCCATTCCTTGTCATTCCATTCCTTCTATCCCTTATATTTCGACATATTAGTGAGCTGAAAAGCACCTAGGAGTTTATGAAAAAGCAAAAGATCGACTTTTTTGGGATCGCTTTATACATCAGTCGTCTCAAGGTGTATGACCATCTTTCGAAACTGTGATGCACCCAAAAATGGTAAGCAATAACCCCTATTCACGCGACCTCCTCCTCACCCTTTACTAACTGCAAAATATATCCCAAATATATGGTATAATAACTTACATCGATTCTTGTACAATACCAAACCAAAGATAACAGACGAGAATACCACCAGCACATAATATAAGGTTGATAGCCTGTCGCCAATCCACGTGATGAGTGCTTGTGTGCCCATATTCATGATCGCTTCTTGGTGGATGATCATGAGCATGTTCCATAACGATACGTCCATTTTCATTCATTTTTGAGAACACTGCTAGTGGGCAACACTCCGATAATCCACTCAAACTGAATAAAAGCAAACGAATAAGTAGAAGTAAATATGAAATTCTTCAATTAATTAACGGTACGTTTTGTAAGAGGTTTTTCCTGTCAGGAATAGACTCAACCTTCTCCCCTCAATCCCTCCTCCCCCCCCCCCCCCCCCCCCCCCCCTAAAAGTATATACATTTGAATATTTATGTCTATATACATATATATTTAAATATAATACATCCATAAATATGAATATATTTATGCATATTGCATATGCATATATAAATCTACATAATCTCAACTTCGATATACAAATCGAAATATTTCTTCCACTTAAAAACGCATCACTTTTCAAGTGTTATAATCGATTTCTATGTGACACAAAGAAATACAAGAGGATAGATAAGGGTGGGAAAATAACGAATTCCCCAAAGAGTGGGAAAATAACGAATTTTCCCACTCGTTGGGGAAATGTTCATTTATGATGACGTTGCGCTCACTATTGCAGCGTAATTCTAAGCATTGCTCTCACTACCGTACACTCACTTCGATGCATTCTGCTATTGCTATAGTAGAACTTATTCACGATATTATAGGATATCCATCCTTGACAACGAAAGGCTAATGGAACTCGAATTTCTTCTTTAGAGATTTTCGTAGACGATTACAATGTTTTGCTTGAATTGCCTCGCCGACAGAGAAGACATTTTAGCTTTGTGGATAATAGTATTGCCCATATTGCTAAGGCTATTTATAGACTTAGTGATAAAATTTCCGTACATAACAACATTATCATGATACTATCACCGTTCCTTGTTACCATTGGCACAACCCTCCTTTAGACAATGAATTGAGTAATTCTAAATCGAGATTACGAAGTCGACGCTAAACGCCTTAAGGATCTTCGATGTGGGATGCAGATTCTTACGAAAATATAATAGATTAAAAGGTCGGGCATTACATATCGTAGTGCATTTCGGAGATTTTAAAAAAGGGCATAAAATGGTACCCTCGAAACACTTAGCGATGAAATTCGACGAGGGGCATCTATAGAAGCATCGGAAGTCAGCAAATGGGGGAGGCAGGAGGGACAATAACGATCATAAACGCCTCATCAAAAGTAAGTTCTTCCCAGAGGCTATAAGTACAATTTGCCGATCGCGAAGGCAAACACCGCGGAATGCATGAAAGATACCCGAAGGCTAGCAATACAGTACGGTATTACCGCAATACAGTACGGTATTGCCGCAATACAGTACGGTATTACCGATAAGCAATTAAAATGGACTGACAAAAGCCGAGTTATACAAATATCGTTGAGAAATATAACAGTGGCATCATAGATAAAAATATCGACATAACCATACTGATGTCACCCAACAGTTCCTACATTTCATAAAGCCAGGCGACCACCTACATAGCATAATCAACATGGTGAACATAGTATCACACCTGTAACCAACGGAGTAAGACCACAGTATGATTTTCAAAATCTTTAAAAAAGAATACTAAACGAACAAAAACAGCTTTATTTTTCCAATAATCCAACGCATAGTACATGTTCTTCAAATTTTAGATATTCCTATGGGCAAATCCAGGTGGAGGGTGTGACCCTGTGGCCTAATGGATAAGGCGTCCGACTTCTAGTCGAAAGATTACAGGTTCGGTACATGCCTCGGTCGGGAGTTTTCCAAGATTTGTAGTATTGCGCTCTTGCTTCGTCAACCAGGTTCCTAGTCTTTCTAGTCATGGAGAGCTTAGTTCCTAAGCAGCTTAACAAATAGAATGAACTGGGTTGTATCGAATTAAATTGAACCTATCAAATTGTATAGATGTTTGACCTTTGCCGGGGTCAGGAGGGGCTAGACCTCCCCCCACCCCACCTTTTGTACCACAAATAAAAGTGGGGGAGAGGCTTTGCCCTAGGCCCTCAGTAACATACACAAACGGGAAGGGGAACCGCACCTAACTTCCCGTCCCGCAATCCCAATCGAGTAAGAAGAAAGTAGTGTATGTGATGTTTACACGATAACCAATAGTGATCGTAGACGTCTCTAATCACCATACTGGCAGCACCTGTCACCTTTATCAATACCATAGTGGTTGAATTCAGGTTCTTGGTTTCGATTTCGTTAAGTTGTTTTGCGTTCCTATCGTTTCCCGTATTTGCCCACTTTTCGACGGTTGCGAAACTTTTAGCGATCGAAATTTTTCTCCGTAACATTGAGATGATTATGAGATAATTTCGAATGGTTATTTATTACTCATAATCAATATTCTTTTTTGTTGATCTCATCAAAGTGAAAGCATCTTACTCTCATAGGAAATGATAACGTTGAATTAGTGCTATTTTAGTGCTTTTATGTCAAAATTTTTGCATATGCAAATAGATTTTTGCAAAATTTACATCTAAAAAAAAAAAAAAATGCACTATGGCAATATCTTATTTTTATGTATTTATATATATCTATCGAACTATCCAATTGTTTCAACTTTAAAAAATTCAATAAAATTAGTGTTATGAAATTGGATTGATATAACCCCTGAGTATTCATAACCGTAAATTGTGAGAATCAAAAATAAAATATTCGATGCAAGATAAGTGGAAAAGATCGTTTATTGGAGTTTAATTTTTATGATGATAGAATTCGAAAACTGTCACTAACGATTTAAATGCTTATCTAGAACGAGTAGACTTATTGAACTTCAAATATACAAAATCACGAGTTAATGCCAGCCGTGGATCAAAGTTCATCCCGATTAATGAACTTCTATATGTATGGTCGTACCGCTTAGCGAAATCTATAGGATTAGAATTATTCAGTATTCGATGCTTTACTGATGGTTTATATATTAAAGAACATATATTCTTATTTACCCTCAAAGGGAGAGATATACTTACTTATTTTGGCAAAGGGGGAAGGATGGGGGATGGAGCTGTCTTGGTGATCCATAAAAGAGTCGGGTAACTGTCCTTCCCTCCGGGAAGTTGACTCCCGAAAGGAATGGGATCCACTGTGGTCACCAGAATGTTTACCACACCACATGATCATTTTGTCGTCTGTGCGTGTATGTGTGTGTGTGTGTGTGTGCAAGAGACAGTCGTATATAGGCAGACGACATACAAATGCGATAGAGTGTGTGAAAACGAGAGAGGTAAAGAAGAATGAAATGGTGTGATCTTCGTTGAGAGGTTTATACACACACACACACACATAGAGCAATCGTGCTTCGATCGGTCGGTAGCAATATTTTTCGCGTCTCTTTTGTGATCAATTAGATATGTTTATATTATGCTTCAAATCTTTTGGTTTTGTTGGTTTTTTTCTTTTTTTTTTTGGTGGGGAGGAGGGGGAGGGGATTTCAGGTGGTGCAAAGGTAGATAAAGAAAACCAAACCTCTCTCCTTCCTACTCCCCTTCCCCCTCCCCTCTCCTATTCCTTTTCATCTTATTTTATTTGTTTATTTTCATACCTAGAAACATTGGAATAAAAATAAATAAATAAATAAGTAAATGAAATATTTTTATAATAAATTACAAAAATTGCAATTATTTGAAGGTGTTAGGCGTGAAAGGTTTGGCAAAGAGAAGGGAAGGGATGGGAAACGATACCTTTATTCATCATTGTTTTCTTTGCCTATTATGTACAACAATGAACAATGCTTTATTTGAAAACTATAGCATTTTGTGAATCAACGCCAACTATCTGTAATTTTTAATCGATGCATAGGCCAGGATTTGCAATCCTGATCATGTCCCCGTGGATGGGAAACTTTTAGGAGGGGGAGGGGGGAGGCAGATCTGAATATTTTTCAACTTTTCCAACTTCCGGCACTCTTTGACGTTTAGATTAGTACACCGATTTTTCACATCATTCCGATTTAGTTCTCATTTCCAATTGCATAGAGAGAAAATTCTTGTGGAAATCAATATGACTCTGTAAAAGATAGAAACAACTCGTGAAATCTTCAAAGAGTAGTTTATCAATCTTCTTCATATCTGCATAATTTTGCCGTTTTTTTTCTACTTTATTTTATTTTACTGATTTCCATCTTTTGGGTATCTTAGATGGGTCTTTTTATTTACTTCGAATAAACCGTTCTATTGATTTATTTGGCCTGCTTTAAATATCGTTATATATATATATATCGAGCACAAGGCGCTGATAGTGCGTAATGATTAAATGCAAAGTACTATGGTGCATAGTGATAACCGGCTGGATGTTTATAGTACAAAATTGTAGTATGTGAATGTTACTATACTCAAGCAGATTTGTGAAATATGCAAATTCAATCCCCTCATATTCTAATATTTTGTTATGCAAAAATTGATCCGATGTTTCTTTTATCTTCTTTAATTTTGTCGTAAAGAATTGCGTCAATATTTTAGCTGATTGTTTGTTATACGTTTTTTCTGTGCCTTTCGATGAAAATTTTATATAT